>JAJMGW010000005.1:263750-322709 GCA_030582755.1 Wickerhamiella galacta | reverse complement strand
TGCACCGCGATATCTCACCCCGCAACGTTCTTTTGGAGGCTGGACATGGCTGGTTAATTGATATGGACCATGCCATATTTGTGAAAGATGACCCACCAGAACTGGAACACAAAACAGGTACCGGACCATATATGGCGATTGGAGTGTTGAGAGGACAGAAACACAGTTTCCGCCATGACCTCGAATCGTTCCTGTATGTGCTCATTCTTCTTAGTTGCCATCGAAACTCTCCATTACGTCTTCAGTGGAACAGCTCTGCCGCCGCTAATAGCAAATTAGGGATTGGGACAGATCTGGGATTAGTAGGGGTGGACCCACGAACTGTCATAAAAGTCAAACCAGAGCTTGATATCGACCCAATCTTCAAACTGATTAGGGATCTTTATCGCGTGCTGTTTCTGGACGACTACGGATACGATCAGCCTCGAGAGCCTTTTTACATGACTCCTCACAATGTTTCAGGTATGTACGGTGACCTTCTTGGGGCATTCCGCAAGGCCGTCCGCAGCTTATCAGAATTTGGCTAGATAGAATTGGTACTGGTACTATCATGTCCGGGCTATTGCTTTCTAGCTCAATGTTGGCGACGAGCTCTACGCGAATACCTCACGTATACTTGCGGACTGGACTGGCTCTGGCTCCACTGCGTCGACTGTGTATGGCTCGACTGGCTCGAATCTATTGACTATATCGCCTTGTCGACTGGCTTAAACTGTCGTTGTCGACCACCCACTGTTCTCCGCCAGCTCTGCAATCTTTTTTTCTGATGCTCGAGACAACTCATCTAGTACTGTCATTACCATCATCTCGTGTCGATCTTGTTTTCATCACATCTCGAATATTATGTCCCCGCGTTTTCGACACATCACCTGCAACATAACACCCTTCCACTTGCCACACGCACCGCTCACCTGATACACAGAGCAACCTTCTCGCACCAACCAGCATTCGGAGCATGCTCCAGTATCACCGGGTGGTGTTCCCCAGAGTACATCGGCCCCACTTATTGCATTCGTCTTTCTTCCTGAATGCTGCCATTATCATCGTTGCGGCCCGTCTGTAGCCCCTATTCCATATGAGCGCCCTGCAGACGCCGTACCAACCGCATTATGCTTGTGTTGAGCTTCTCGTTTCCGGCAATAGGTTCCTTAAAGTACATATTGATCGCCTCACGGTGGCACCGCGTTGCTGAAAGGAATTTCTCGTATGTTTGTACGTCCTCTTTTTGCCACTCTCCCCTGTCTCCTGCTGGGCTATAGCTCTCACCCGCTATCACATACGAATATGCCGTCAGTCGACTGCGTTATTCACTGCCGAAGTCCCGGAATCTTCTTCAACACTATAACCTCTTGACGATTCACCGCCAACAGCCACTCTACTACCCTCTTCCTCTTAGAACGTCAGTCCAACTGCCAAGAAATATCCGTCCAATGTTTGCATGCACCGTCCATCACCGCATCACCGTCCAAGGTCTTGCTTTCGGTAACATCCCTCGAGCGGAAGCCAACATATCGCACATTCGCACATATCCCGTCGACCGATGGTGGCCGTCTTTCGCATCTCTGTCGCAATTCTCTCCCATTCCTTGACGTTCGCTTGACACAATAGTACATCACTAGCATAATCTAGCCAGGTATGTGCCGCAGATGTTGCTGAGTTATGTAGTGCCAGCCATTCAAATGGCAGCGTCTCCACCTTCTCATAAAACATTTTCGCCGCCACTATCGTACTTTTCAAATCGCCGCACGTCAAAATTAAACAGTCCGTCCTCGCCAACGTACCCCTGTCTATATCCCTTTTGGCCTTGTCGAAACCGCTCGACAAATTCTCGGTGCCACTCCACACGGTTGACCTCCAAGAAATTGCACCCCGGTAAACGAAGCTGCTGATTTTCTTTCAGATCTGTATTTCCTTTGCCATGTAGGTGTATCTTGAAAGAGCGGAATTTACGAGGAAGATATAATATATGCTGATGTAGTATCCTTATATCCAAGTACAATGAAACTTCTAGAACATGGTTATGGAACACCAAATAAAACTTATCAGATAAATTGGGAAAATTTTGGCGTATATACAGTAACATTACGCCATAAACTTAAAACCCCTACAAAAATTGTTTTGCTGCAGATCCAAACTACAGTATTATGGATTTATATAGGGAGTTAATCCTGTTAAGCTAGGTGTGATACACGTGGAGCATTTTTGACATCACTACCTCATGCTGCTTATGTCACACTGACAACCGCGTCGCCAGATGACGTCATCGCTCTCCACACCGCTGGCCTCCCCAATGACGTCACACTCATTACCTTGAGGTTGGTCCCGCCGCTCTCACCTTGAGATTGGTACACGCAGCGCTCAAAGAAGTGTAACACCTCTCTACACACGATGCAGTATATCTGCAAGAAGCAATCCTGGACGTTGAACCCATTGTCTCCTTACGTGATAGACGTGATTTAGGCAGGACAAAGTCGCGAATGCTCGACGACGCTTATATTTTATTCATTGGCTAAAACTAAATGATAATGAGAGTATATGTCCCGAGTAGGTTATTATTTCTTGGCGATGTGGCAGTAACATCAAGCTTGAAATCATAACATGACGAATCGATACAAAGGTACGCGTACAATCCGTGTCACGGATGCGACTACGAAACACGGGTCGATGTTACTTTTAAGTGAGAAATGGTGGTATTTTGGGGACCTTCGTCAGCTGTTCTCTCAACGCAATTCGCTTGGGCTCACCAAAATGCATTACCCCAGAAAGAGTTTCGTATCCGTAGCCGTTAAGGAACAACACATTGCGCAAGCTACCCAGGGTCAGCATATAATATATCTGTAGACATTCCATGTAAAGTCAGGATAGCACTGCGAGTTTGACCCAAGCCCTATAAGTTAGCCCATCAGAAGAGGGTGCTCCAGAGTAGACGGCTCTGGATTGGCAAAATTATCGCGCCATGAGTGGCCATTGCGTCATACTGCCATGCAAAGTGCCGCTAGGACAGCGGAAGGTGTCCCTCACACATGTGACACGTAAACACGTAGAAACTAGTTATTCTGATGTGATCAATACTAACGTCGTCTGTCGTTCCGCAAATTTTAACGGCATACGCTAGCGCCACGGCGCATACTAGCGTCACTTGAACTAGAGGTCCCCACACTTATCCCGCGCCTCAAATGCGGCCCCTCTGTAGCGAGCTGCGTAAGCGCAGCTTCTCGGTCCCGAGCGGAAAGCCAAGCTGACAATTTGTGGAAGCTGACTTAACGTCTTCAATGAACGACCCCCCTGAGGACGAGATACACACGATAACTATACATTATGCAATTGAACCGGACGGGCTGGGTGAACGGTCGAACGAATCTGAAGATGCGGGGCACAACGAAGGGCCAGACTTTGGCGTTGGCGCAGGCGCTGGCACCAGCAACGGCGCAGGTGGTCAGTTTTCAGAAGACAGCCCAGGGCATCCGCGCAGCAGGTTCTTCACATTTCACGGTCACTATACGGTGTCGCCGCGGCTCGTTGTCCATGTATCCAATGCGAGCGGCCAGACAATTGAAACCGCGATTCGGCACCTGGTGAACCAGCAACTGGAGGAAGTACAGCAGTACGATAAAGCCAGTGCTCGGGCGATCCGGAGTCTGCACAGGGTCCAGCTGTCGGACATCCCCTGCAGCGAGCGCGACTGTACCATTTGTTACGAACCCCTGACCGAAGTTCCGGAGGTCCATGATAAGGAGGAAGCCGAGACAGACGAGGAGGAGTACCCACCGGACGATCAGAACGACCATTCGCCGGTGGCGATGCCATGCAGCCACATCTTTGGGATGTCGTGTCTCCGGTCGTGGCTGGGCGGTGCTCCGTCATGCCCACTGTGCCGAGTCAAGATAGAGTCGGTCTTTGAGCGCAACTCGTCGCGATTGTGGCGCCGGGACGAAGGGCGCTCACCGTTTGTAACGCATGTGCTGTTCCCAGAAGACGAGAGAACGCGGCGGGTGCGCGCCCACCGGTCACAGCGGCTTTCGATGATGGAGATTCTAAACTCGATCAACATAGGCAGGCAACACGCACGAGATGCTCAGCGTTCCGAGAATTTCGGATATCCGGAGCATACCGAGCATACCGAGCATACCGAGCATCCCGAGCATTCCGAGCATTCTGAGCATCCCGAGTATTCCGAGCATTCCGAGCAGCCGGGGCATTCCGATCGGCATCGTGAGCATACAGCGCAAGACTCTGGTACGAGTCACGCTGACCATTCCGAAGCAGGATCCTGGGGGACCGATTCACAGCCAGAGTTGGCGGAGCAGACCGAGGCTTTCACTGCCCGTATGGAACACATTACAGGGCAAGCCGAGAGCCATGGTCCCGAGCCGACTCAGTATCCTCTTGGAGGCGGGTCCATTTATGATAGCGGTGCATTGCACAGGCTGCGCAGCGCGCTCGGGCTCGTTTCCAGCGGGACATCGAGCTCGAGTCGTGACACGTCCACGGTTAATACCCCAATCCAATCTGCTCCTGACACTCCAGGGACGCCAAGCTCGTGGACGTCCAGCCCGGAACCGGCATCGCGACATGACCGGCGCCGGGGTCCTCAGCGGTCTCAGTCGTCGCAAAGCCGCGTACATCCCTACAACCGCCCTTGAGGCTCGTTCATCACCGCAAATTTATCTATTTATGTTACCTTAACTACTGTGTTCAGCAGGGCTGAGTGACACCAGGACCCGAAACGAGTCTAATATTGCAGTCTGAATATGACAGCCTATTCAAATAGGTGTGACACAATGGCAACTAGCACGGCATGATACAGCACAGGGTCCCACGTATGGTTTGTCGCCTCGTGCCAGCTGATATTGACCACGCGTGAAGAGCACTTTGTCCAGAATGACGTCTCTAGCAGTAATGCACACGAGCATGTTTGATTATGCTGGAATATGCTAACTATCTATGGCTTGTTTTACTCACACTATGTTGCAACCCGTGGAGACTCTCACTGTGATGCCTAGGAGCAGACGACGATTGCTCATGGAGTAACTTGACTCGTTGCTGGAGGAAATTTCAGCATCGAATGAAGGGCAACCTTCCGCTTGGTGAGACTATCTGGAACGCGAACCTAGCCCCATGCTAAGAGACGATAATCGGAAAAAGCGATACTCATCATCGGTTCGGCTGTAGTACAGATCTACAGTTAGACGATCGAATATAAAGTCGAGTATGGCTATATTGCCACAGCTCACGGCTTTCTTTTTATTCGCATAAATCGGGAGAGACCACTTCACCCGTACTTCTATCCGTCTGTACCCCCTCGTAACAGAAACGGTGCATTTGACTGGTCTACCGTTAACGAACTATCGGATATGCGAATTGCACAGCTGGCCGCGTTTTGCTTAATGGCCCTCGAGCATGAGCCACTAGACAACGTGTGGTTTGAAAGGGCCCAAGAAGAGCTCGAATTGTGGCCCAATGAGTACTTGGTAACCTCTTTGCAAGACGATGGGCCTGACTATGTTCGTTCAGATGGTTGGTAGCTCTGGTGGTCCAATGTCAATGCCGGGCACTCCTGGTAGCCAAACCGGGCCCAGGCGGCCAGCTACACATAGCTAGACATTGTGTCAATGCCTAATACTATTAGTAGCCAAGAGGCGCCCAGAGCTATATCAACGCGTGGCACAGGTCACAAGTAAGCTGCGCCGGCCTCGCTCAGACAAGATCACATGCCTATAAATCCAACATGTGCTCACCTAAATATGTTGCTTCACTTATTATATCTCTTGATCATAATAGTCCACTATATAATAATTATTGTTATTAAATTTTATCCTAATGATGAATCAAAATTACAATAATTTTGTGATATTAATACTAAATTAAATAATGTCCCAAAAAACGAAATGCTGTGGTCATGGTGATGGTGAAACTAAATAAGGATTAGCCTGTATCTTATTTAAATTATTTTCTATGATAAATGAGCCCTACGGTATATATTATATATAAATATTTTGTCATCTAGCACATATATTTATTATCCTTAAGATAGTAAATAATACTTAATTCATCTTTAATTAATGTGCAAAACAACGTCTGGTACTCCTAGTAGCCAAGGGGATCCAAGAGATATATCAACGCCTGGCACTCCTAGTAGCCAGGGAGGACTCAGACGATCGGCTAGACATGTGTCAACTCCTGGTAACTCCTAGTGGACAGAGACGGCACAGAACTTCGGCTAGACATGTGCCAACGCCTGGAGCTCTTAATAGAGTTTGTCAAGCTGGTTCTGCACGATTGGTGCCTCGAGGGCCAGGCGCATGACTCGATGCGGGTTGAGTATGCTGCCCCGGGGATCGCGATACACCACGGTTACCGGTGCAGAGGCGCCGTCAGAGGGTATGCGCGTGGTCGACGAGACGCGAGTGTTCGCTGTTACGCTACCCAGATCCTCGCGTGGTCGACGAGACGCGAGTGTTCGCTGTTACGCTAGCCAGATCCTCGGCGGGGCTCAGACGATCGGCTAAACATTTTTCCACTCCGGGCACTTCGAGTAGCCGAGTGGGACCCAGAAGTAAATCAACACATGGTACCTCTAGTAGCCCAGACAGCCGGCTAGGCAGTGTTAACGTCTGGCACTTCTAGTAGCCAGGGCAGCTTAGGCGATCGGCTAGACATGTGTCAACAGCTGAACACCTGGCACTTCGAGTAACCAAAGGGTGTCGAGAAATAAATCGACGCGTGGTACCCCTAGTAGCCAGATGATAGGCTGGACAAGTGCCAACGCCTGGCAATCATGGCAGCCAATTGCTAGAAATCGAAAAGATCTGCTTCCCAGCTTTCAGTCCTAAAAGGACTGGCCGCTCAATGATCTATTTAACCCCAAGTTGATGATATAAGTTCCTTTGCAGCCCCTGGGTGTGTTTCTTCCCCTTATGCATTGGTCGCTACACGAGCATTGAGCGATGCATCCAAAGACGGTTTTACTTGCCTATATTTTGCAGAGCTCGATAATTGACATATATGCCAACGAGCTATAACGCCTATCTAGAAGGCCAGTATACACGTGAGATGGTGGGTAAAGATCCTTCTCATCTTTATGGTGAGTCCTTAGAGCGAAACGTCAATTTGGATGCCATTGGGGGGTGCTGAGGATAAGGCTAACCTCTGGCAGAGTTCGAATCGGCTAAGCTGTGCGGTACAGTACCTCGCGATCCAGTTGGAACGGCAGTTGGAAACGGGTTAGTCAATCCTCCGCATAGGGAAGCCCTGGTTGGATTTTCTTGGATTTATCAGACCCCTGCGGAAGAACTCCAGCTAATACTGCAGAAAGAAAATCTTGGTTAGGATTCTGACGTCTCGAAACGGCCGCAGAATCGCACCGTGGTATGCAACCTAACCCTGCAGGACTTCAACAGCTATACAAAGTTTCGCTCCACCGCATCAGACGATACCAGCCTCAGACTGTGCCTTCCATGCATTGGGCGGCTACAGGCCTGTGTTTCCCCGCCGTTCTTCGGACATTGCGCGGCGCCTGATTAACCCAGCTTAATAAACCAGGCTGCTGAGTTTTCAGCGGACCTCAACACCATGGGGCAAATCCTATCATCGCCTGTGCGAGAAAAAGTAAGTGGAGACCGAATCAATGGACGATGGCTAACCCAGTTCTCCGAAAATGGCGAGGATGCCAAATTTTACTACGGCGTGTCGTCCATGCAGGGGTGGCGGGTCACCATGGAGGATGCTCATGCGACTGTTCTCGATGTTTTGGCCGATGGCGCTGGATTGGGGCGCGCGACGGCCGAGCCTGCTCGAGGGCCCGAGAACGCTGTTGCATTCTTCGGCGTGTACGATGGGCATGGCGGCGATAAGACGGCGATCTTTGCTGGCGACAACACACACAAACTAGTTGCCGCCACGGACGCCTTCAAGAGGGGCGACTACGGAAAGGCCCTACAGGACGGGTTTTTGGCTACTGACGCGGTTCTTATAGACAAGGGTGCCGACAGCACGGATACAAGCGGCTGCGCGGCCACCGCGGTGCTCATAAACAACGATATTGTCGTGTGCGGCAACTCGGGCGACTCGCGCACTGTGCTCAGTGCGTGTGGCAGCGCAAAGAGCCTGTCGTTTGACCACAAGCCCGACAACGAGGGCGAGCGTGCCAGAATCATGGCCGCGGGCGGTTTCGTCGACGTGGGACGCGTCAACGGCAACCTCGCACTCAGCCGCGCGCTTGGCGACTTCACCTTCAAGAAGTCCCCCAGTCTGCCCCCGGAAGAGCAGGTCGTCACCGCGTTTCCGGACATCATCGAGCACCGCCTCAAGCCCACAGACGAGTTCATTGTGCTGGCATGCGACGGTATCTGGGACTGCATGCACTCGCAGGAGGTTGTTGAGTTTGTGCGCCGCGGAATCGCCGACAAGCTCCCTCTTCCTGAAATCTGCGAGCTGTTGATGGAGGAGTGTCTGGCCCCGCAGTCCGACGTGTCCGGTATCGGCTGCGACAACATGACTGTGTGCATAGTGGCGCTCCTTCAGGGCCAGACAAAACAGCAATGGTACGATGCCATCGCTGACAGAGTCGCTCGTGGCGAGGGACCCGTGGCTTCCCGGTCCATGGCAGAGATCAGAGACGCTATCGAGTCGCGGCCCACCCCCACCGCAGTGTCTGCCGAGGACGCGCAGTCTGGCACCTCCCCGCAAGTAATGCTTCAGCAGCTATTTGCCGGGGGCGATGGCAGCGGACGCCTCCACCCCGAGGCCACAAGCCTGTTGTCACGTCTAGGCATCCGATTCCTGGGTGCTGACGAGGATGATGAGGGTGGTCACGACGACAGCGATATCCACGACGAAGGATCCGTCTCCAGGCTCCCCGAGGACAGTACGTCCAGCGTGGAGCACGAGGAGGACAACCACGAACCTGTGCAAACGCCCCGTGACGAATGGAACTAATATTGTGGAGAGAGATTATGGACGTTCGCACAAAGCGCGATTATCGACCTTGTTTAATATATGCTTATAAAATGCCATAGCGTGCCACAATATGTCAAGAATTTTTACAACGCAAACACCTTGACTGAGTTGGCCCACGCTGCAGCAGCCACCTCCTCGATAGGCACCTGCTTGACGGCGGCCACCACCTGGGCCACGTTGATCACCATGCACGGCTCGCACCGGCCGCGCACCGTGCCGCCGTCAAATTTTTCGGGCTTGACCGCTTTATAGGGGAGCGGCTCGGTGTGCTTGAACGAGGCGTGGCTGGGACGGATCTCGCACCACGGGCCGTCGCTCTCGAGCATCAGCCGGTCCAGGGGGATGGCCTTGACCACCGCCAGGTTCTGCTCAGTCTTGAGCGAGCACCCGTTCACACCAATGTACAGTCCCAGCGCCAGCAGGCCCTCCAGCTCGGCGACGGTGCCCGTGAACGAGTGCACAACTCCCCCGCGAGGTAGGCGCCCAGAGTCTATATACGGGCGCAGCGTTGCCTCGAAGTCGTCTGCGCACGCACGCGAGTGCAGGAATAGCGGCAACCCGAGCCGGGGAGCCATGTCGAGCTGCGTGCGAAATACCGCCAGCTGCTGGTCCTTGGTGGCATAGTGCAGCCGGTCGTAGTCGAGGCCGATCTCGCCGAACGCCTTGACCACACCCCGGCGCTTGCCCTCCTCCACCAGCCGCTCGAGATCGGCAAAATACCGGCCCTGGTTCTCGGGGACCTCGGCAGCGTGGCAGGGGTGCACGCCGGCCGAGGAGTAGAGCACGCCGCGGTAGGTTTCGCCGAGGTCAAGAGCCGCTCGGCTCTCGTCAAGGTTTGAGCCCGTCACCAGAATCTTCTCGATGCCCTGTTCGCGCGCACGCACCAGTATCGCCGAAAAGTCATCCAAGTGTTTCTGGGTGCCTCTGTAGATCCCGCGGAACTGGGGGTCCGTGAGGTTGGCCCCAATGTCGATGAACTTTAGCGCTCTTGACATTCAGGCCATAAATCTGCAGTCCAGCTAGAGCGAAATTCCTGAGCAAAACTCCTTTGAACAAACCCTTCCTGCCGAACACAGCAACCAGACAGAAATCTTGTCGAACACGGTAACGCAGACAGAAAAGGACAGAAATCTTTTGCGCACTGGGGAGTCCCGCCTTATGCACCTAAGGAACAACCCGCCAGTTCTTTCAAGCCGCTCGTCACGTGCCGCTATCGCCGCCCTCGTCGCAACTTGCGAGCTGCGACGCTCCACGTGACCAATCAGGCCGCAGGTGCCGGTAAACAATTGCCCAAAAATGGATCCGGTGCTGGCGGTTCTCGAAGAACGCACGCTAGAACGACGGCACATTGACCGGGTATGCGCGCTGCTCGACACGGTCGAGGCCGAGGACGTGTACTTGGCGTTCGACATCCTGCTCAAGTTGCACAAATACCGCGAAGAGACCCAGTCGTGGTCGTTCCGGCTGCTCGAGTCACACGACTTTGAGAGCGGCGGCAACAGGTTTGAACTGGATCTCGCGCAAATGGTGGGCCAGCGAGCCCACCAGCTGCTGGCAAATATGGGACAATGGCATGTGCAGACGCTCAAGGAAAAGGTGTCGCGTCTCCCGCAGTACACGGACTGGGGCATGGTACTGACGTCGCTGGTTCTCCGCATTGTCACTGTCTATGGTGCCGTCGAGCTGGCGCTGCGGGTTGCCGCCAGTCGGGCTACGCTTGTGCGCATCCACTGCGAGCTGGCCCAGCTCGTTGGCGACGAGGCGATCCACCAGGGCCAGCCGCTCGTGGACAAGTACCGTAGCTTCGTCAAGGAGCTACTGGTCCAGCTCAACGGGTCCCCGGGTGCCGCTGAGCAGGCGCAGATGTTCCGGACCGTCCGAGATCTCAAGAACATGTTCACCAGCTTCAAGGACGGCCAGCCGGGTCCGCAGCCGCGACCTGAAGAAACCTCTAAGCCATCGCCAGCTGTGTCCCCAGCGCCATCGTGGCGGCGCTCGACCGACGCGGCCGCATCTGGCGCCGGCCAGGTCGACTCGGTCAGTTCATCGGGCGTGTTGTCGTCAGGGGTGCTCCGGGCATTTGACACCGCCCGCACCGAAGAAAAGATCGCCCAGGTCATGCGGCCCGGCCACCGAATCGTTGGAGAGCGGCCGTTGACAGAACGGACCCCCCCGCTGCCCGAAGCGTCCCCGGTGTCCCCGGCGGCCCAGGCGCCTTCAAAGCCTGGGAATGCCGTAAACGTGCAGATGGTCGACGGCCGCGTGATGGTTGTCCAGGAGAGTGGTCTCGTGGACATGCAGGACTGGCTCGACAAAGCCAACAGCCTCAAGATCGCCCCCATGCCCACGGGCCCGCGCGTGACTCCTCTCGTGCCCAACATTGCATCCAGCGGCCTTATGCAGGCTCTTCGACGAGGATGGTGACGCCGCTACACACTATATATTTTGCATTTAATACCCACATAGATCATGTCCATCTTTGCACGACAGTGGCACCCTTGACTCCCGCCTCAGCCACCGTCTCGTCCCTGTCGAGCGGCCGGTTTGGGAACGTCAGCTGTAACACGTACGCGCGGCCGTCGGCAAACTGGTCGACGTAGCTGTACAGCTGCGCGACCGTACCCTGTGAGTCGATGCGCCGGCGGTGGGCCGAACCGTCGGCCAACCTAATCTGTACCATGGCGTCGCCCTCGCCAGACACCACTGGGCGGCCGTGCGCTGTATCCTGAGCCTGTGCTGGGGCCGGGGCCGCCTGCTCTGACTGGGCGGCCTGCTGGCTGGCCCGCGCGATCTCGTGGGGCAGCGCGTGGCCGAGCCGGTTGCCTTCGCCCCGGAAACCCTGCGCGTGCTTGGGCGGCGTGTACGGTGTCTCTATCCGCTGGTCAATGCGCACGTCCACCAGCTGGTCCGCAGCAACGCCCAGCAGCTCCAGTGGTGCGCGCCCCGAGTTAATGGCCTCCAGGTACTCCACGTTCTTGGGATCATCGTACCGGTACAGCTCGCCGTCATCAATAGTGAAGCCGTCGCTCCAGAACGTGAGTGTCCGGTAGACGTGCCCGGCAGCCACCGGTGGCGCATACGGGTTGTCAATGGCTGCTGACGGCTCGGACTCGCCGCCCAAGCGGAACCCGGTGCCCTCATACGACCGTGCGGGCTCCGGGCTTGCGCTCCCGGGTGGCGGAGCCTTGCGCGCCTTCGTTATGATATCGCCGACCAGCACCCGGCCTTTTCCCGGGTTCTGCACTGCAAGCGCGCTCTTCTCGCCCCCAGTGAACAGCCGATCCGAGCCGGGCCGCTCAGGCGACTCCGAGGCTGTCCTGCGCCGCAGGTCTGCAAACGTGGCAATCCGACCGCGCGACCGCCCAGTGCTGCGCGGCGGGTTCGATGGTCCCGGAACAGGCGCCACGGCGCCGGAGCTCTGCTGGCCCCCACTGTACGCAGCAACCGCCGCCTCGACGTTGCCATTGAAGGTCGTGATGTACTGCTTGGCTGTCTCGACGGACGCCCGCGTCGCGTCAACAAACGCCTTGATCTTGTCCTCCGACATGCCGCGCTCTCGCTGTGGTTGTCCTGCTCTCCACAGCTTACGCAAAAGTCCAACCTCCAGCGCCCGGGATCCAAAACGTCCCGCTGACGCAGCGTCGCTACGGAGGCCTGAAATTTCACCTAAAGCCCGTGACTCATGTCGCAGCATTATCTCGCAGCACTCAGGCACACCATGCATCGCAGGATTTTCCCCCCATCCAGGCGCCTGAGCACGTTCGCAGCGCGGTCCAGGATCACGCCCGAGCTGGCTCGCCGGATGCCGCCGTACGAGAAGCTCGTGGAGCAGCTGCAGACGGTCAGACGCATCCTGGACCGGCCGCTGACCCTGGCCGAGAAGAACCTGTATGCGCACCTGGTGGACCCCGAGGAAAGCCTCGCGTCGGGGCCGGTCCGCGGCGAGGCGTATCTCAAGCTCCACCCGGACCGCGTGGCCATGCAAGATGCGTCCGCGCAGATGGCCCTGCTGCAGTTCATGACTGCTGGGGTGTCTGAGACCGCCGTGCCCGCCAGCATTCACTGCGACCACCTGATCGTGGGCAAGGAGGGCGCCGAGGTGGATTTGAAGGACGCCATAGCCACCAACAAGGAGGTCTTTGATTTCCTGCAGTCGGCGTCCCAGAAGTACGGCATCCAGTTCTGGGGGCCTGGCTCGGGAATTATCCATCAGATCGTCCTCGAGAACTTCAGTGCGCCGGGCCTCATGATGCTGGGTACCGACTCCCACACCCCCAACGCGGGCGGCCTGGGTGCTATCGCCATTGGGGTGGGCGGCGCAGATGCTGTCGACGCGCTCACCGGCACCCCGTGGGAGCTGCGGGCGCCCAAGATTCTCGGCGTAAAGCTCACGGGCAGCCTGCACGACTGGGCGGCACCCAAAGATGTGATCACGACCCTGGCTGGCATGCTCACTGTGCGCGGCGGGACGGGCTACATTCTTGAATACTTTGGTGACGGTGTCCCTACGCTCAGCGCAACAGGCATGGCCACCATCTGTAATATGGGCGCTGAAGTAGGCGCCACAACTTCGACGTTCCCCTACACAGAGTCGATGCGTCGATACCTGACGGCTACGCACAGGGGTCCAATTGGAGACATTGCCGCGGAGGTTGCGAGCAAAACAGGCTTCCTCTCTGCCGACGAAAACGCCGTGTACGATGAGGTCGTGGAAATCGACCTTTCCACCCTCGAGCCACACATTAATGGACCGTTCACCCCCGATCTCTCCACCAAGGTGTCTGACTTTTCCACCTTTGTCAAAGAGCGCGAAGTCCCCGAGAAGCTTTCAGCTGGGCTTATCGGCTCGTGCACGAACTCGTCCTACCAAGATATGACCCGTGTTGCGTCGCTGGTCTCCCAGGCAGAAGCGGCCGGCCTCCGTCCTGCAGCACCTTTCTTCGTGACCCCTGGTTCCGAACAAATCCGCGCCACCATGGAGCGCGATGGACTCATTGACCTTTTTGAACGCAACGGCGCGGTCGTTCTCGCCAACGCCTGCGGCCCCTGCATTGGACAGTGGGACCGCACCGGTGATCCTGATGTAGCAGAGAAACGCCCGAACGCCATTCTCACCTCGTTCAATCGTAACTTCAAATCCCGCAACGATGGCAATCCCAACACCCTAAACTTCCTCACCTCGCCGGAGATCGTGACTGCTTTCACGTATGCTGGTAGAACCGATTTTAACCCCATGACAGACAAGATCGGCGACTTTGCATTCAGAGCCCCTTCCAAAGGCCAAGAGCTGCCCGAAAATGGCGGTTTCACCCAGGGTCCCCGTGCCGAATACTACCCCGAATCTGACCCCCGGCCCTCCCCCGAAAGCGAGGTCATGGTCTCGCCTGCCAGTGACCGCTTGCAGCTGCTTGAGCCGTTTGCACCCTATAACTTCAAGGAGCTAGATACCACGGTTCTCCTAAAAGTCAAGGGCAAGTGCACCACTGATCACATCTCCGCCGCTGGTGTATGGCTCAAATACAAGGGCCATTTGGAAAACATCTCCAACAACACACTCATAGGTGCAGTGAATGCTGAAACTGGCAAAACAAACTCTGTGGTTGACACTGATGGCTCTGAGGCGTCAATTCCCGACCTTATGATTCGTTGGAAGGACAGAAACATCCCGTGGGCAGTAGTTGCCGAGGACAATTACGGTGAAGGGTCTGCCCGAGAGCATGCAGCCCTGTCGCCAAGATTCCTGGGCGGCCGCATCGTGCTTGTGAAATCGTTTGCCCGGATTCATGAGACAAACCTGAAGAAACAGGGCATGCTCCCACTCACATTCGCTGACCCCGCTGATTATGACCGGATAGGCGCCCACGACCACCTACAGACCGTGGACCTTGTCGATATGGTGGAGAAAAGCGGCAACAATGGCGGTACGCTTCGTCTCAAGATCACAAAGCCTTCTGGTGAGTCATTTGAAATTGTTGCCAGACACACCATGTCGCAAGACCAAGTGGCATTTTTCAAGGCCGGCTCTGCAATCAACCACATTGGTAACGTGAAACGGTCACAGCAACAAGCTGCGAGCTAGAGTAGCTAATGTACAACAAGACACTTGCATCATTTGGGACTGATCAGCATAAACAGTTGTCTAGTGACATGGCGCAGCAACGTGATGGTCATTTAGCTAGTTATAGTGTAGAATAAATAGAGCTAAGGTGAAGCGCGAGGCTCAATAATACATGACCGTCGCCACTGATTATCAATGTCCTTAATGAATGTGGAATGACTCTTGGCCATTTGGGTACGAAGCCAAGAAGCAAGGTGGTTGTTGCTGATTCCCCCACCACTAGAGAGCGACAGTTGGAACCCCTGCAGACCAGCAATGACTTGGACCGCGCGATAGTACCTGTCAAAGTTGATATACACGTGGCCATCGACCACGCGAGACTTCGGGTTGCCCTCGTCGATCAACGTCAGATCACTGAGATATAGCCCCACGTAGGGCATACACGGGCTCCCCGCTCGCTGGCGAAGCTCTTGCCGCAAAGCGGCAAAGTTTTTATCGGGTGCCGCAAGGTCCTTGAGACGCTCGAACGTGGCCATGTATTTTGGGGGCATGAGATCCCAAGTCTTGCGCAGCCGACCAATATGGGACGACTGGAGTGCGCTAATAATGGTGACAAGCGAGTTGAGGTTTCCAAGCTCGTAGCACTTTTCTGCGATTCTGATCCATGTGCGGATGATATTCTTGCGTGTCTTAGCGCTAAGATTATCACCACCCAGCACAGTGTCGCCAACAAACGCAGCTAGGTGGTTCGACACGAGAATGAGCTGCACCACGTTTGGGGAGAGACCTAGCGACCTCTTCGAGGCACAGTAGCGTTGATCCAGCAACTCTTCTGCTTTGAGCTTGCGTAGTATCTCGCAGTCCATGTAATAGAGCTGGCAAGCAAGGTCCAAAGGATCGTAGTCCAAGATCTTGGTGCTCTCGCTGGTGCCAAATCTGAAGGCGCTGCCCCAGGACGCACCACTAGATCCTGACTTGACCTCGTCGTTTGATTGACGTCTGGTCAATGTATAGCGAATCAAAGATTGGCGACGGACAGGCGTATTCCCAGCACTAGTCTGAGCGCCTGCCAATTCCCGCGTCACCGCTTGACGGCCCTCGGGTGTGGCTCTGCGTTTCTCGAGCGCCTCCGTGACACGGGAGTCTGCAAGATTGTCCACGATCGCACTTATCATAGTCATGTCCTCGTTGTCAGAAGTTTGCCAGAAAGACTCGAGCCACAGGACCATAAAGTCGCCAATAGGACCCATTTCAGCGGTGCTGAGAAGCAGGCACCTAGCCGCCAGACACTCGCAAACCTCCCTAGACGTGGTAAACAACCGGAAAGTGAGCAGAAACACCATTCTCGTGAACTCCGGGGTATCGTTGCTGGTGACCCACGCTACAAGCGCAGGGACAGAGCCTCCGCGTACCTTTCCGTTGTGAATTAGTAGCTCGGGATCGGCCGCGTCTATATCCAGAACACCGCCGGCCAACGTAGACGACGAGTTCATTCCTGGGGTGGGTCTAGTATCCACAATCAGGGGCGGCGCCAGAGGACGTTTACGAGGGGGTATCGGCTGGGCAGACTCGCTGACGACGGTGTCCCCAGTCTCCTGGCTTGCTTGGGAGGAGAAAGACGTTGAACGACAAGAGCTACCATCTTTGCTTTCGCTGTTGTCGTTGGAACTAGGTGTGCTCTCGCAACTCCCCATCTTGGTACGACACGCATCATTGGTGGCGAATTCATGGGTGGCGGCGGGTTCAGCCACCAGTCTGGTGGGAGAGCGCTCTGGGGTAATGGGTCCGCCACTTGACGCGAACGGCACACAAGCGGACGTCATAGACTCGCGATTGGCCTTGGTATCATTGTGCTTAGCATGCTCAACGCTTAAGGTGTGCGACGACTCGATACTCGACGGACGGCTCGACCGATCACTTAGCACGTCGCTACCAGAGCATGAGGACTTGGTACCATCATCGCCCAGACTGGCTGCAGTGGCGTAGTTCGAGTAGCTGTAAGGCGATGTCCTAGCATGCTGTTTGTCCAGTATAGTGTGGCATCCAGTGGCACACTCCTGGGCTACGCGGGAGCACTCGCGTGCGGCCGAAGTCAGTTTTCGACTGGCGACCAAGATCTGCTCTGGCGCCAATGAGTGGGTTGCCACCAGTTGACGCGCAGAGCTCACAAGCTGGCGGACGCTCGAGAACAGCGAGTTCTTAGGACCCTCGAGCGTAGCGTCACGAGGGACACAGGAGCTGCTGATGCTTTCCACTACTACCAGAAGCTCTCGGCATACCAGCATGCAGTGTCGTGTATTTGTGAGGATGTGCACGCTGGCAGCAGGATCGTTTGCAAGATCGGCATGGCTGATCAGCTGCTCCAAGTGATCATTGAGCTGGATCTGGACCGCGTCCAGGTGGCTCTCCGGGCTGGGACCGGTGTCTTCAGGAACCAGCGCCTTGGGCGTGGGGGAGTCCTCTTGCCCGTCTTCGGAGGTCTCAGTGGGCTGCTCAGCGGACCATGCGTCCAAGAGGGTGATGGTCTTGTTAACGATGCGGTAGCAGCCACGTACGAGCTTGTCAATCACAGCGTTGTCGGTGGTCTTTTTGTTCTGCTTCACCAGCGAGACCAGATAGGCCAGCTCGGTCAAGAGGGTCTTGCGGTACCTCCTTACCACTTCCGAGCGTTGCGTGAGCGGGCTGTCCCTGTTGAGAGTGCCCGTATGGTCCAGCAACGAGCGGACGCCCGACACAACCTCGTTGATAGCCGCCTGGCTGAACGTGTACTCGCAGGCCGAACCGCGCCCCTTTGCCTCGCTCACGAGGCGGTATGACTTGGGTGCGCTGATGAAGTTGGCTGCGGCCGACAGCAGCGGCAGCGCCTTGGCGTCCGTGTAGTGGGTAAAATAATTAACGGGAATCCATCCGCGCTTGCCGCTGTGTAGGATAGTGACGTCTCCCCACCCGCTCTCGTGGACCCAGTGGGCGAAGACCACGTCACCCACTGAAAAGCTAAGACACACGGTGTGCGGCTCGCTGTCGCGGTTCACGTCCAGCACCGAAGCATCAAACGAGTGTTCTGCGCGCAGAAACGGGAACTCGGAGGCCAGGGCGCCGATAGAGTTGATGCTGAGATCGCGGTCGCTGGCGGAGTTCGGAGCCAGGCCCCGCTGCGCAGGCGACCGCGTGAGGAACTCAAACGAGTCCCGCCGCCCCGACTCGCAGGTCCCGGGCGGTGTAAGGACAGACGCAGCCATCGCTTTTGCGCCTGCTCCGCTGGTTTTCGTCTGTGAAACTTGTATACGTGCCCTGCGGGTCCTCAGGGCGTTGTCGCACGCTGGGTATTGGCTACAGTCTATGTGGTTCCAGCCTGAAACAGATGCTCCAGATTTGGACCGGTGTTGATGGTGACAACTAAGTTTGACAGTCGCGTTTCTAAGGTCTAGAGATCCAGGAGTAAGCTCGTTGTCGGGGTGATTACTGTGTGACCTGCAATCCTGCAGGGTCCACGATTGAAGATCCGCGCGAATCCGCGCGGTTCAGGGACCTCGGCGGAAATGGCATGGAATCTGGTACCACTGAATGTGTGCTGGTGCTTTGCGGTATCGGTGGCCCCGCTCTGACGCCGGACGCCTGGGTAGTGAAAGGGTTGAACATCTGCAGCGACACTGGACGCAGGAGATGCAGGTTTAAACGGCGCCCGCGAGGGGCTAAATCGGCTTGGGTCTGTAACTAGCCTCTTTTTACACCAGTTCACTGGTTCCTGGCTGCTGTATGGCCCTGTTTGGGACCTTCTCTCCCGCCCAAGTCCAACCTTCTTGCGGCTCACGTGCGACATTTATTATCCGCAGCTTTGCAGGGGTATTCTCGCTTATCTGTGAGGGAATTCTAGGGCCCTGGAGGCGAGCACAACATGCTTTCTTGGCATTCTGCTGTGGTATATACACGTCTACATATCGTTCTATTTGCAAATTAGCGAGCCGCCGTGGTCTGAAGGCACATTCCATGCACGGCGACCCCGCAGGACCGTTTGATTATGGCAGCGTTAGAGATCGGCGTGGCGCGACCCTCGTAATTTAATTAATGCACAGAACCCGACCCCTGTGTGACAGGAGGCACATATGGCAGGCCGCTGCTGAAGCTTACAAGAGACTACTAGATCAAGTAATATTGAATCAAATAATGGCTCGTGTAGTCACCGTGCCCTCAAGACAAGGTAGTTGGGGCCGATCACACCGTTTTCTTTCCGGTTTGGGCACATAAACGACTGATAATCCTGAGAAAATCATAAATGCATGAATTGAGCTCTAACCTAGACTGGCCTCGTAAGTTGGGTAGCGTGTAAGGAATGCAGCGAAGTAGCGTCATAAGCTACAACGAATAATAAATAGACAGCTTTTGGCTAATAGAGAAGGGGGAGGGGCAGCGCCTACTTGGCTGAGACTTAGCCCCGAAGCCACCGGCGGTAGCTCGTGCCAGACGCAGAGAGTTGCGGGGGACTCTGGCCTATATTTTTCTCACCCTGTTCCCTGTCCTGATCATTAGCTATCAGCAGAGGCGACAAGGGCGGTGTCTCAGCGACAGCGAGAGGCCTCAGCATAGGCGATTCGTAGAGAAACTTTCCTGAGAGTCGGACGTCCTCTAACTCAGGCGTCATAGACCGCGCCCGTACAATGGCGCTAGTGTGTGCCGTGCTGGTCCGGCCACGAGAAAATGAACGTCGCTCGCCGGCAGTGGGGGTTTCTTGCAGCTTTACGTCCTTCACACGACATGTATCAGTACAGTACACGTCGCCGGGTGCACATTGCCTATCACACGTCGTGCAAAAGTCGAGCCACATTTTAAGTGAGGGTAAAGGGGACCAAAAAATTTTTGTGACATGGGCACCTCATCCTATTTATACGCATGATGACCAAACGAGCAGGCAGCATGACCTGGGACGGTGGGGCTGTGGTGAACACGTCGGGGCGCCCGCGCAGCAGCACCATGTCATGTATGAATTGGGCCATGTGCGTTTCAACTGTTGCCGCTGGTAGTAATTTGGTACTTGGCGGACACAAGAGACTGACGTACCCCAAATGAAAAATTCGGCACCTGCATTCCATAATTCTGCTAATGCTCCACGTGGGTCCCACGTGTGCCCAGCCGTGGTAAAACAATCCTCAACTTCCGGGCAATCACCATGGTCTTAGCGTTCTTGGCGTTATACTGCCGAATTCTGTGACTACCTTTTTCAAAAACACTATAACAACGGCCGGCTTGTTGTATCGCTATGGGGTTGTCGCCCCACCCGCGGTAAGGGTGTTCGGAGCGGCGTACATGCAGATGCATACAAGAGTCTCCGCCTAAGCCCATGGATTGGAAGGAAAGCATGCCATTCCAATTATCAAGCACAGAACCAGCACGTAGCAATAATCACTCGCACTAGTAAAGGAAATCAATGGCCCCCAGCTGAGGTTTTTCCGTATACAAGCCTGGGACGGAAAAAATTTCAAGTTGCTACTGCATGCAACACGTGATACGAGGTGATTTTGGGTTGACAGTTAAGATTCGGGTACATGCGGACCAAGGGGGGGTGTCGAGAGCGGGACCGAGGGGACGTTTTGTAAAAAATATAGCTCAAATAAATTGCTAGTCAATTTTCTCGCCATGTTCAACCCATATGTAAGACTATCTGTACCTCAGCTGCGGCATTGTTTCTTATTTGGCATAAGCCTCGTGTCGCAGGCTGTCGAGGCGAGGCGGTTATCTGCTGATTAAAATCCAGATAAGCCACTGTTGAGACGAACTCAATAATTATAAGCGGCTAGTGTAGCAACCAGCAATTTCTTATTATGATATGGCCTACGTAGAAACTTCATTTTTTTATGCCGTTAGCCTGTACGTAGTCGTATACAAATCGAAACTGTGCCGGCGATAGGAGGCATTGTTCAATTTTTTTTACAGTTGGGCGAGGCGGTTCAGAACCGACACCGCAGCACGCATCGAGGCTTGAGACACATCTTCGTGAATTCCTACACCCCATTCTTTGACAGGCACTCCGTTGACAGTGGACGAGATCTCCAAATACGAGACAGCCTTGACATTCGAGCCTTTGCCGAGTGAGTGTTCCTTGTAGCTCTCGACCTCAAGGGGATATCCAAGTTTCTTCTCGGCTGCATTGAGGAACGACGAGATGGGGCCGTTTCCGACACCCTCAATGTCTTCGGACTTGCCATCCACAAGCAGTTTGCCGTTGAATTGCCGGGTCTCTTTACCCTCAGCCAAAATGTTATAGTCCTCTAGCTCGTACTTGTAATTTCCATCCTCTTTCAGGAAATATTGCTTCTCGAATAGCGAAACAAGCTCGTCGCTACGGAGCTCCCGGCCCTTGAATTCAGCCTCCTCTTGAACGATTTTGGAAAATGCCACCTGCAGTCCGCGGGGCAGGTCCAGTTCCAGATGGCGCAGAATAATCCATGCGGCGCCACCCTTTCCGGACTGCGAGTTGACTCGAATTACTGCCTCGTATGTACGGCCAACATCGCTAGGGTCCAGGGGAAGGTAGGGAATTTCCCACTTGATTCCCTTATCTGAGCCGCCGTTGCGGGCAATAGCAGCGTCCCTTCTCGCAAAGCCCTTTTTGATGGCGTCTTGGTGGGAGCCAGAGAAGGCACAGCATACAAGAGAGCCTCCATAAGGTGCCCTTGGATTGACAGGAACTTTGTTGTAGCGTTCTACCACGTCAACGACTTCCTCCAAATTGCTAAAGTCGATACCGGGGTCAACGCCCTGGGTGTAGAGGTTCAGCGCCAATGTTACCAGATCAACATTGCCGGTGCGCTCGCCATTACCGAACAAACAGCCCTCGACTCGTTCTGCGCCCGCCAACAGGCCGAGTTCGCTCGCAGCCACAGCGCAGCCACGGTCGTTGTGGCAATGTAAAGACAAGTGCACCTTTTCACGCTCCGACAGATGAGTTGAGATGTACTCGATCTGATCCGCATACACGTTGGGCATGGACATTTCCACCGTAGCCGGCAGATTGAAGATGATGGGGTTGTCTTCGGTGGGTTCCCATGCGTTTTTGACCGCCTCCAGTACGCGGTGCGAGTACTCCAGCGGCGTGTCGCTGAATGTCTCGGGGCTAAATTCAAACTGCCAGTGGGTGTCCTGTGCATCAGGATTGTCTTTGGTTAGCTCGCGAACCAGCTTGGTCGAGCGAACTGCCAGTTTCAGGGAGTCCTCCTCGCTGAGGCCGAACACTACATCCCTGAACAGCGGGGACGATGCCAGATAGATATGGATGATTGCTTTCTTGGCACCCCTGACGCTCTCAATAGTGCGGCGGATTAGCTCTTCGCGGCAGGGGCTAAGGACCTGGATGGCAACGTCGTCGGGCGCAGTCTCGACTGCAAACCTAGTAAAATCAAAATCAACCTGCGAGGCCGAGGGAAAAGCGACTTCGATCTCTTTGTACCCCAGTTCGACAAGCTTCTTGAAATATGCCTTCTTCTCGTCCACCGACATCGGATCAGGCAGCGACTGGTTCCCGTCGCGCAAGTCTGTGGACAACCATCTAGGTGCCTTGGTGAGCGTGCGCGATGGCCACTTGCGGTTAGGCAGATTCACTGGTGGGAACGGTTTGTATTTATTTTCTGGATACAGCCGGGCCATTGTGATGCAACTTACGACAACTTGTTAGGTGAGTCATCTTAAATTGAAACACGCGCCTGGACCATGAATCTAGTGTAATTATGAGAGCAATTTGGCTTTTCGACTGGTGGGGGGAGGGGGACGCTTTTGCTGCCTTTGAGTGCGAATGAATAGGGGGCTGGGTATGCACTTTGAGAACCGATGTCAATAGATGCCGATACCGGCATATTTTGTAATTCAATGCGGACGTTGTTTAACTTGCACAGGGCCACACTGGCAACAGTGTTCTGGGCCCAGGAACTTTGAAGGTCACCAAACGACCACAAGTTCGGCTGTCTGGATTCCACGTGCGCAATTGCTATCACTATCAGGCGAGCGCCGTGCCTTGTACGAAGAAAGGTCACTGGGTTTGAGTATAGTGATTGAGCGTCGAAAAGACACTGGATCCTGGAGACACCGAGCTATTTCGGGATATGCGAGCCAACAACATTTTCAGCTCAGTATATGGTACCTACTGAGAGCACCTCCTCTGAGCCGACTGCTCTAAGGGGCAATTGGGATCACGCTTTGCATAGACGTGGACAGGATCATATGAAACAAAATCGAATAACCCAAGCTATACTGGACGTCGCCGCCGAGGTCGGAATGGATATGATAATCTTACCACCAGATCCTATTGTCACTCCTTTGCCGCATACCACCAACTGCCGGGACAACGGCCAAGTTGTTGTGCAGGGGTCTTCCCGCTAACCCAGAGTCTGTCACGCCAGGTGACGAATCTCTAGCCGCCGTTATAGCGACTAAATCGAAGAAAAAGTTACTATTGATTAACGATCAGTGTCATTAGGTCTACGATAAGAGGTTGGACCTGGTTGCGTTCCTAATTAGCTCCTTATATAGCTGAGCTTGCGCTGTTCTCACCTGTACATTGCAGTAGACCCAGTTGCTCTGTCCAATCCACTTTATGCGAGATGTTCTCTTGCAACCTAATCATCGGCCCGATGGTTTAGTGGTATAATTCTCGCTTAGGGTGCGAGAGGTCCCGGGTTCAATTCCCGGTTGGGCCCTGTTTTTTTTTTGCTCGTCGTCTTATATTATATGTACGGGAACAGTAGAGACCAACATTGAGCCAGCTCGCTCTGCATGTGGTGACTCGCCGACATCATGACCCAGTTACCTGACCCAGCTACCTGGCCCGGCGCGCACAGAACTCGCGAACGGATGCGTTCTGGCTCAGGTGCTCGTTAAGCACAATACACTTTATGAAATAATCGAGCCCTCGTTTACGCTCGCTGAGAAAGTTGGTGTCGAACCGCATAACCACGGATTTGTTGGGTAGCGACGGGATTTCGCGCCACCGCTGGGGAAACTGCTGGAGCAGCTGCTGGCGCAAATCCCAGAACTCGGAAAACCGTCTCCATATACTTGCCTTTGCACCTTTCGAGGTGATGATTTCTATGCACCACATGACGTAGCTGTGGCCCACAAGCTCGTAATGGGTGACGCCAATGTCGCGAGCCCACATAGTTGCCTGGGTGCCTGATCTGTCCTCCAGCAAGATCGGTTCTGGCGACACGGTCCGCGGTGGCGGCAACGAGCGCAAGTTGGGCTGCCGTTCGCTTGTGGGTGTTGTCTGCGACGCACTGGCTGCTGTCAATGCGCGCCTTTCGTCATTCTGTGTCGAGCCGCGCGACGTAGCTGTTCTGTCCATCAATAGGCTCGCTTGGCCAAGTTCTTGAACTGCACCGACGGCCGCAGCAAATCAAACGTCAAACTGTGTTGGCACAGCTCCCCTAATGCGGCAAGAGCGCGCTTTGCTTCTGCAAATCCAGATCGACGGGCTAACTAAGCCAAATGGCATCAGAACTGCCTTGGACACGCCGGCTGTGGCATCAGTGGAAGGCGCTTCGCACGGTGCCCTTCCGGAGGAAGTGGTTTGTTGGCTATGATCTTGAAGGCAACTCGTACTGGGAGTTTATCGATCGCAACAACCCGTGGCGGCCGCGGCGAAAAGTCGAGTACGGCTCGAAGACAATGCACATATCCGACTACCGAGGGCCGCCACAATGGGTGCAGTGGCTGCGACACGCGCGTCCGCATGCGCCGACCATCGAAGAACTCTTGCAAGACCAGCAGCGGCAGGTCCGTCTGCGGTTCCTGGCCCAACAGGCCGATCAGCGCTGGCAGCAGGTGCCCACTATAGACAGGCCACACGTGGCCGTTTCAGGGGGCGTCCCAGGAACTGACGCGGCTACAGCTCCTGGAGCGTGGGCACAGGCTGCCGTTAATGAGATTCAGGCTCGCGAAAAGCAAAAGGCGAGAATGGCAAAGGAAGCCGCCGATGGCGACGCAAAGACGCAGGATGCCCGACCCAATGCGCAGCCTGGAGCTTGCGACAAAACCGACCCTCGTAAAGGCCCCGGAGCGTCCCAGAGCCCCGAAAATCTTGCTGGTTCTGCGAGACCTGCAGACCCTGCGAGACCTGCAGATACAAGACCTGCAAGACCCGCAAGACCCGCAAGACCCACACGAGCTGCCAATCCCGTGAGCCAAACGCTGGCGGATGATGACCGGACGGCGGCAGTGTTCAAGCCCGTAGGGCGGCGGTGATCTCGCAGCAGCTGTCCGCCACCCAATGGTGGCCACTCCTGGCCCCTCCCAATCCGCTCTACGGCACCTCTCCAGTCCCTGACACCCAGTGCCCGACCCTATCTGCCCCCCGACGGCTCTTACGCTCCACACAAAATAATCAATAGAACTGGTTGGCTACATAGCTACATGCTGCGCCGCAGTGGCGGCTACTTGTGGAGGCGAGCATTGAGCTCCTGCGCATCCTCGTTGTTGAACTCTTTAAACTCCTTGGCGTCTGCGGCCAATTGGATACCAGGAACGTCCGTGGGGTGGTAGCCCTCTTTTTTGGCCGCCTGCTCGGCGTGGATCCGGGCATTGAGGTCCTTGGCGTTCACGTCACTGGTTTCTCGGAACGCCGCAATGTTGTCCGCGTCCTTGGGCAGCTGGATCCCAGGGCCCCCGAGGAAGTTGTTCTGCTGCTCGAGCGACTCGTCCTTGGGCATCACCGTCGGCCGGTACTTGTTGTCAGACATGTTGACTTGCTATGTTGCCCAGCGCTCACTAATCCTGGGGGTACCCACTTGACGCCTCCCGCCACCAACATGTGAGGCTGAGGTCGATAAGGGCAAGGACAAGCGCCCGCCCCGCGTAAAGTTTGGGTTTTGGGCTCAACGTTGCCCGGCAGATCCGCGAGATCACAGAGAGTGGGGCCGGTTTAGCAGGTCCGCAGAGCAGCATGACGCTACAAGACCTGCTGCACAAGGTAGTGGGACAGCCCGCTAGCTACTATAAGAAGAACGAGTACGAGTTTGGCAACGTCCTGGGCGCAGGCGCTTTTGGCGTGGTGCGGCAGGCCAAAAACAAACACACCGACGAAAAGGTGGCCATCAAGGTCATTCTGCGCCGCATGGTCGGCAAGGTCAAGGGCGGCGACGACGCCGTGCATGGCGAGCTGAACCTGCTGCGCCAGCTCGACTGCCCCCACATCGTCCAGTTCAAGGACTGGTTCGAGTCCCGCGACAAGTACTATATGGTGACCCAACTGTGCACGGGCGGCGAACTGTTTGACCGGATCATCGACGAGGGCCGCTTCACCGAAGAGGACGCCGCGAGGTGCATGTACGAGGTGGCCGACGCCATCCAGTACCTGCACCACCGCAACATCGTGCACCGCGACATCAAGCCCGAGAACCTGCTGTACGTAGACGAGAAAAAAGAGTCGCTGGTGCTCGCGGACTTTGGCGTGGCCAAGACCCTGACGTCCGCCGACGAGAAGATCATGAGCGCGGCAGGGTCTCTGTGCTACGCGGCGCCCGAGATCTTCACCGGCGAAGGCCACGGCAAGCCCTGCGACGTGTGGAGCTTCGGTGTTGTGCTTTATACCGTGCTGTCCGGGTACTCGCCATTCAAGGCCGAGTCGGTTGAGCAGTTTATGAGCGAGGTGAGCCCTGGATTCAAGGTGCGATTCCACGAGCGGTATTGGAAGCACGTGAGCCAGGAGGCGCGCGATCTGATATCCGACATGATCCAGTACGATCCCGACAAAAGGCCCACCATTGACCAGGTCATAGCCGATCCCTGGTTCAACAACAGCTTCGACCGCGTCGATCTGCTCCCCAGCATCAAGCCTGGCCTCCGCGCCCGGGTCCGTTGGAAACTCGCCTTTGAGAAGGTGGCCCTATCAAAGCGTCTGGCCAAGCTCGAGCTCGAATGCAGCGACGAAGAGGGCGAGACGAAAAAACCGCCGCGCTTCAAGCTCCATGAGGTTGTCATGGCGGCCCAGCGCAACAACGACCTGCTGAAACAGGCCCAGTCCGAGGCCCCTAACAAGGAAGAGCCAGTATCGGGCCAGACAATTACGCGGATCTCGTAAACAATACTCGACGATGTATATATATATTTAGCTAACCTGTGCACCGCCGTATCAAGTATCGGCGACAGATCCAGTTGCCGTGTCACAGTGCGGCAACAAATTCCCGCGGCCAACAGATCCACAATAATTCTGCTATGCTGCACAGGCATTTGATCCACAAGAATGCTATACCTATACCGACATTTGATCCACAAGAATCATGCTATACCTATACCGACATTTGATCCGGCATTTGGTCCACAAGAATCATACTATACTATACCAACAGATCCACAAGAATCATGCTAGACTGTACCAGCATTTGATCCACGAGAACCATGCTATACTATGCCAACAGATCCACAATAATTCTGCTATACCGTACCTGCATTTGATCCACGAGAATCATGCTATACTATACCGACATCTAGTCCCCAAGAATCGTCCTGTGTTGTACCGGCAGCGGCACAGCAGCTATGCTTGCTGACCGTACCAGCAGTCTACTTGTCTGCCAACTGGGGGCGTGCCTTTTGGTACCTTTCTAAGTCATCGGCGGTGGCTACGCCAAGCACAAACCGTCTGTCGTTGTCGGTGATAATGGCAAATTCGTTGCCCCGGCTAAAAAACTCCTCCAGCTCCTCCAGCGGCGTATTCGGAGTAATCGGTTGGTACCGGCTCTTTTTGCTAAACTTTATGTAGTGGCCCTCCACTGGTTCGCTGCGCTGAGCGGGCCCCGCGTTCTCCAGCTGGTCAGCAGTCAGGTACCCGACGAGCCGCCGCTTGCTGTCGAGCACGGGCAGATACGAAAAGCTGTGCTCGAACGACAGCTCGAGGGCATCGCCCAGCCGCATCTGCGGGGAAACCGACACCGCGGGCGGCGAGTCCAGGTCCTCCACCGTCGCGCCCCTGTAGTCTTTCATGTAAGCTTCATGGATGAGTGCCCGCGACGTAGACTTGACGCAGGGCCTCAACAAGGCCACTCTCGTACCGGCCGGCGCGGGGCCCGGCAAACGCGGGCGTGGTGCTGGCTTCTACTGCCAGGTGTGTGACCTCACCTTCAAAGATAGCATCCAGTATGTAGACCATCTGACCGCGCGCCAGCACCTTGAGAACGCGGGTCAATCCGCACACGTGGAGCGTGCCACGCTCTCCCAGGTCCGCCAGCGGATTGAAATGCTCGCTGCCAAGCTAGAAAAGCCCTACGACATTCGGCAGGCGATTGCCGAAGCGAGGGCTGCAGAACGCGCTAAAGATGATGCACACAGAGACGGAAATTAAAGCAGGGCGCGGACAGCCAAGGCGCGGCCGTCACCGGGAACCGTCCGGCACCGTCCGGCAGTGATCTACCTACGTCTAATCTAATTAAGCAGCCGCAGCCTGTGTTTGTGCGTGTGCGTTTGCGACCACACCGTGCTGGGCCAGTGTCTCCTGGACCTGTTTGTAGACCTCCGCGGGCGGCTGGTCACACGAGAGCTTGGCCACCTTGTTGCCGTACTCAAAATAGTTGACCACCGGCATGCTCTGATCCAAAAACACCTTGAATCGCTTCTTGATAGAGTCTATGTTGTCGTCGGCGCGCCCCGAGGTCTTGCCGCGGTCGAGGAGGCGGCTCAGCATCACGGCCTCCGGGCACTCGAAAAACAGCGTAAAGTGTGACGGCACCACTGTTTCCTCGAACGTCAGGGCCTGATCCATCTTGCGCGGGAACCCGTCAATAAGAAAGTGGGTAGTCCCCTTGGCTATCTGCTCCTCCATGGCCTGTTTCAGCAGCGCAATTGTGATCTCCTGCGGCACGATCTGGCCGCTTTTGATATAGTCGGCAATCAACTGTCCGTATTTCGAGCCCTCGCGCTTCTGCTCGGCCCGCAGCAGGTCGCCAGCGCTCAGGTGCGCAAAGTTGTAGTCGCGCACAATGTTGGCGCACTGGGTGCCCTTTCCGCTCCCCGGGCCGCCCAGAACAAACACCACAAACACGTCTGCGGGGTTGAAAAAGGGCTTCTTGGCCGTGGCACCGGCCTTGATCGCGTTGTAGGCGTCCTCGGAAATCTCGTGGCGCTTGTCCGGTGACGTGCGAAGTCCCACGAGGAACGCACCCGTGCCAATCAGAGCTATGAGCAGAATGTAGCGGATCTTCGGGTCGTTGTTGCGTGGTGGTGCTCCGGAGTACTGGCGCGCCCCGACGCACAGGTTGGGGGGCCGCAGTCCGGTGCGAAACGCAGGCAGCGCAACGTTGGGGCCTTCGCTACGGACCCTGGGCAGGAAGCACCGCTGCACGCACCCAGCCCTCGTATTCATCCGTCCCACACGCAACATTCCCAAATTGTTCCGCTGCTCAAAGTGCCGCTTACATACGCACTGTGAAATTTCACTCGACGTTGGCTGCGCCGGTTGCACAATGTCCCTGGTGAATCTGGGCTACCTGTGCTGTCATTTGCAGAATATCGGCCGCGTGGGAAAGCCGCTCACGTCGATCCCTATGAGCAAGCTCCATCTCCAGGTGGTGTTGGGCCTCTATAAAGAGGGATTTCTGTCGTCCGTGCAGCGAGGCGATCTCCAGGGTCCCGACAAGGAATACACACCCACGACGTTTGACAACATATCGAGCCGGCGGCTCTGGCTGGGTCTAAAGTACCGGGACCTCAAGCCCGTGCTCAAAAACTTCCATCTAGTAAGTCATCCCAACCGGCGGGTATTTGCTTCCCACAGCGACCTTGCGGGCTTGTGTGCTGGCAAACCGCTTGGCAAAGTCCAGCCCGTTGGGCTCGGTGAGGTTATGTTTGTGCGTCTGAGGGACAAGAACAAGCAGGTGGTGGAGATCCAGGATGCCGTGCGCCGCCACATGGACGGCGAGATCCTGTGTCGCGCGAGCTCCTAGCCAAGCACTTGTTGTATATATGCATATTTCACATGTTAGACGAAAATGAACCCATTGTATAGTCTGATAATATGACTGCGCCGCAGTCCAGGGTGGAGTTTCCGACTTGCCATCCAGACAGCTGCGCTAGTCGCTGTAGAGGATGAAGCTAATACAGTTCATTTATAGTCGGACCCCCGGAGCCCGGTCCCTCTGCGTCGGTCACTGTCCAGAATGAAGCTAATACAGTCGTATAGGCGGACCCCCGGGCCCAGTCCCAGTGCGTCAGTCGCAGTCCAGGGTGGAGCATACAGTTCTCTCATAGTCGGACCCGCGGGCCTAGTCCCACTGTCCGCCAGTCGCGCATGTCTACCTGCCAGCCGCGCCATTGCTGCATTTGCGCGCGTACGCTAGCAATACGAGCCTGCTCTGTGTACAGGTCCGGCACAGAGGTATTCTTTCTTTGGCTGACCACTGGCGACAACACCACATCTTGGTCCTCGCCGCCTGCTTCCAGCATTTTAATGTGGCGCTCGAGCTTGGCGACCCGCGCCAGCAGCATCTCGTTCTGATCCCGCAACTTAGCGATTTCCTCGGCGCTGCTATCAGCATGGGCACGACTTGCAAACGCATTACCTTGTGTCTTTGCGGCCTGCGCACTTGGATTGGAACTGGGTGCCTCAGGTTCCTTGGCACTAGATTTGTCTGCGTCCGCTGCATCTGGTAGCTCCGACTCCTCCTGCCTGGTCTCCTTAGTGGATTCAGCCTGGGGGGCCACAACCGGCTCTTCAGTTACTTTGACAGAGACGGACTCTCCCTTGACTGCTTCCAAAACGCCAGCATTCTCTGCCTGTGCATGATCGCTATCTATGTCCGTTGCAGAGGTTTTTAATACCTCGTCGGGTCCAATCTCTGGGGTATCCTGATTCGCCTTTTTCTTTTTCTTACTCTTTTTGGAGGTGCCAGGCGCGCCAATTGAGGGACTCGATGCTTTCTGCATGTTGTCGTTTTGTTCGCTGGCTTTCACGTCGCTATCCTTTGGCTCGCTGTCCTTTGGCTCGTTGTCCTTTGGCTCGCTGTCCTTTGGCTTGCTGTCTTTGGGTTCGCTGTCCTGAGGCTCGCTGTCTTTTGGCTCCCTGGCTTCTACCCCGCTGTCCTTTGGCTCGCTCTCCTCAGGCTTACTGACATCGGACACACCCTCTTTCAGCTCACTGCCCTTTGGCTCGCTCTCCTCAGGCTTACTGACATCGGACACACCCTCTTTCAGCTCACTGCCCTTTGGCTCGCTCTCCTCAAGCTTACTGACATCGGACACACCCTCTTTCACCTCACTGCCCTTTGGCTCGCTCTCCTCAGGCTTACTGACATCGGACACACCCTCTTTCAGCTCACTGCCCTTTGGCTCGCCGTCCGCGTCGAGTTCGGAACCTTGCTCTGAAACAACGCGCCTGCCCTTCCCTTCAGCAGCGCCTACAGCCTCATCGCTATTTGGCAGATTCTTTGCATTCTCGGATGTGCTGCCTGCCTCCTTTTGCCGCTTCAATTCGGCAAACCGCTTGCGCGCTTCCTTGAGTTTGGCCTTGTCGGTCATGACAAAGAATCCTGACAATGACGCGCGGAAATCAACGGGAGCTGGCCCGGCTGAAGAACCAGAAAAAGCAGTCTAAAACCAAGCACAAAGAGATAGGTGATCCTCAACAGCGTATGGATAGTCATGCCGAGATCATGCGTGCCAAACAGGCGGCCGCAGATGCCCGTAAACAAGAAGATGGGGGTGGTAATAAGAGGTAGCGCTGCCAGAACCCCCGAGCCCAATCCAGGCAGTTACCTAAGGGTATTTGCTAAAAGTGCTGTTCAGCCACACTCCGCACCCGAGCTTTGCCGTTTTGGTCTTAACTTTATCGGGGCCGCACGTGATCCGACGAGTCGTCGAAGGCGCTAAATGTTAAGTTAACTTGCGCGTCTTGCACAGCCAGCAGGTGCTCCAAACCCGCTCGCCGAATTCTGAGCTTTAGTTTTTTGTAGCCTCTTGGTTTAATGTCACATGTCCGAGCTTGACTGGGACCAGCTTAAGCGGTGCTTTGACTGGGGACTGGCAAACAGCGACAGCCCTAGCGTGGGCCCCAAGGGTCCCCTTGTTCTCTCCCACACCCTCGAGGGGCCGCCAACTCCTGTGCCTTCTGATTTCCCCGACGGTATAGCCGAACTGAAGCCGGTCATCAAGATAGATCATGGCAAAGCGTTAGTGGGGCTACCTCCTGCACTTGTGCCGCCACCCGCACCCAAACGCCGCAAAATCGGCATTTCAAAAGCTGCCACCATGCCCACCCTTTGCACTTTTGATCTGGACGATGATGAGCTGGTTGATCTGTCGTTGACGCTCCAGGCCGCCCGGATCCCAGTACCACTCGTCTCTGTAACCGGCCCGACACTGACAGCAGAGAGCGCAGGCGGTTCTTGCAGGCTATCGTTGATATTCTCCGTGAGATTTCTGCCAAACGCTGGACCTTATGCTCGAGCGCAACTGCGAAGCCGTTCGAACGTTGCGCTGGCTCTGTTCTCAAAGCTGCAGGGGAATCCTGCTCTGCTGAACCCAAAGGAATGGACTACAGTATCGGCCGCAGACCTTTTCGAGGCATTGACTAAAACAACAGTGCTGCCTGCGGCCTCTGTTTCGCCTAGCGGACTGTCTGTAACTCTTCTTCCTTTTCAGCAGGATTCCGTCAGGTGGTGCCTGCGGAGAGAGGGAAAGGACGTTAGCGATGATGGGTCTGTCATAGACTTGGACCCCGAGGTTCGGGATATGATCGTGACGCCTCCGCTTGGCTGGTCCGAGGTCAGCACTTCGGACGGCAATTTCTGGGTGAATCCTTACAGCCTCTGTATTTGCCAGCAGGAGCCTGCGCGCGAACCAACAATTGAAGACGGCATATACGCTGGCAGAGGACTGCTTGCGGAAGAGATGGGTCTCGGTAAGACCATTGAGGTCACCTCTCTAATCCTGATGAACCCTCGGCCCGACACTGTAGCGCCTACGCTATCCGAGAGCCCGTATGGTTTCCAAATCACCCCTATTAAAGCCACGCTCATCATTACCCCCACTGCGATTTTGAGCCAGTGGCAGACGGAGCTTGAGACGCACGCACCCGAGCTCAAGGTGGCCACATACACTGGTAAGGCCAAGTCCAAGTTGACTGCAAACCGACTGGCGGAATTAGACGTCGTTCTTGTTTCCTATTACACTATTGCGCGGGAGATCCATAGCGCTACGTTCAATCCAGCTCGCTTCAACACGAGATACTGGCAGGAACGTGAAGACATTGATGTTTTCCAGTCCCCGCTCGTACAAGTCAGGTTCTGGCGCGTAGTCTTGGATGAGGTCCAAATGGTCTCCACAGGCGTAAGTAATGCAGCTAAAGTTGCCCGCTTGATTCCCAGAGTTCATTCGTGGGGTGTAACAGGCACGCCGGTGAAAACATCCATGAATGACCTCAGAGGCATACTCTACTTTCTGGACATCGTCCCGTTTATTGAGGAAGATAATTGGTTGAGGCTGTTAGCATCCCCATCAGAGTTTGAGCGTGTTCTCTCAACGGTTGGGATAAGACATACTAAGGCGATGGTCGCAAAACAGCTGGCGTTGCCCCCGCAGAAACGCAACCTGGTATCCTTGGACCTGTCGGCCCTCGAGAGGCATAGGTATGATGGCTTGTACGATACCTTTCTCAACAGCTCCTCTGACGAACGTGAGCTTCAGGAGTGGCTAGTTAAGCTACGTCAAACATGCTGTTACACCGAGTCAATTCCCACGGTGACTAGTGACGTCATTCTGACTCTTGATCAAGTATTGGCTATCGTGGTCGATGATGCTACTGGCGAACTGGAGAATGCAAGTCGCTCCTACATGGCAAAGCAGCTCGAACTTGGTCAGTACCTTGATAAGGATCAGAAACTGGAGGAGGCAATTGACGTGTGGAAGCAGGTCACAGCAGAGCTTGACAATGTAGTTAAGGGCCTGGAGGAAAAGATTGCCGCAAGTACAAAAGAGGTAGCAGAACTCGAAACGCAAAAGAGCCACCTCCATGAGAAGCTGCAGGCCCTTCAGCTCAAGCTCTTGCCCGCTACTGACGATACTCTGTCTTCTGGTCAGAATCCCCAAAATGTGGACCTGAATGATAAGCAGCCTGTGGAAAAGGCGCAGGTTGTAGACTCTGCTCTCAAGACTGAACCAGCAAGTAAAGAAAAGAGTCGTGAAAATGATGAACCGATGGCAGAGCTTTATAAAGCAGAGAGCGAGTTTATTGACTTGGAGGTGGCGCTCTCCACAGCTAGTAGCCGAGGCAAATCTCTCAAATCGCGCTTTCGATCGGCTCAGGAACTGCAACATAGGGCGTATTTTTTTATTGGAACTGGATACTTCAGACTGACTGAGCGCACAAATCCTGACGATGCAACTAAAGACCTAAACAGTGAGCAGGAAAGACAATACTACGACAAGGCAGAGCACCTGAGGACAGAGCTCCTTACCGAGACTGAAGAAAAGGTACGCCAAGCACAAGACAAATTGGGGAACCCGCACCTCTGTGACGTCAAGATCTCAGAGTTTCTACCTCAAGGCAAGTACTTGAACAAGCAGGCCAAACTAATTGACGAGCTCCGGTCTCAACTTGTCAATATATTGCTGATGCCACTCATGGACCAGGATATGGATGAAAAAGCAGCAGACAAGACTGAGGCGTATGCAGAATCGTTGGACCTTCAAGAAAGCGGCTATGTGTTGTTGGATCTGATACAGTTACTTCTGAAGGACCGCATAGCCACCATAAATGGCGGTGTGTTCCCGGCCAACCCGCGAGAGGGTCAAGAGCCTTGGAGTGAGTTTCGGAAAACGTTAGTCGAACGGCGCAATGCTCTTAAGACCGAAATGTCGATGAATCGCATAGAACCGTTTGTTAGTGCTGTACATGCTTCTGCTGAAACAGACTACGCTAAAGAAATGAACAGTACGTTGCGCCAGCTCAGAAAGGAGATCAAGGCTTGGCAGAAAGAACAGGCCGTGCTCAGCGAGCTCTTCAACGCCCGTATTGAGTACTATAAACAGCTTCAAATTCTATCTGATCGCGTTGCCGACCCTGATGTTCCGAAAGGTAGTCTGCCAAGGATTTTGCAACAAAAACGTGATGGCATTGTTGCAACTGGACGGCAGATAGACAATCTCAAAAGAAAACTTCGTTACGTGGAGCGAATACAGTTGAGTGACCCGACGGTCAAGCCGGATGCCAATAAACCTGAGGATACCGTAGCTGCCCAGCCGCACGATGACGAGGAAGAAGTGAACTTTTGCTCCATCTGCCACGGAGACATCTCTATAGGAGCACTAACGATTTGTGGTCACCGCTATTGCACAGAGTGCCTCCATCAGTGGGTTAACGTTGCGCATACCTGCCCCTTATGCAAGACAAAACTTGACCGGAAAGATATATTTACTTACCGGTTTGGCGGTCAAGAGACAAGTACTAATTCTGTGCAGTCACATATTGACAACGAATTGTTTGGGCAGATCTCAAACACTATGTCTAATGACTTGGTGAATGTACCTCTTACACGCAGCTATGGCGTGAAAATTGACACCATCACACGTGCGGCCCGGCTTTTGAGAGATAGAAATCCAGATGTCCAAATCGTTATCTTTTCACAGTGGTCCAAACTCCTTGAGATTCTGAACACGGCATTGAAGGCAAATGGGTTGTTGACGGCCACTATAAACTCTGGGGTGAGCCAGTTTTGCCGTGACACAAGGATAAGCTGCTTCCTTCTGAACGCAAAATCTAATGCTGCGGGTCTGACCCTGATTAATGCAACGCATGTATTCCTGTGCGAGCCGATCCTAAATACTGCGCTCGAGCTTCAGGCAATTTCACGTATTCACCGCATCGGCCAGATGCATACTACGCACGTGTGGCTATTTGCTATGAATGACACGGTCGAGCAAGAAGTACTAGCCATTGCGACGGAAAAGCGTGTGAGAAAGGTGGCTGAATTGCAGGAGAAATTGGGAACACCAACTGCTAATGGGGATGTTGCAGACTCTGATATAATGGCGTCCAGCTCAAATTTAACCGACAGATCAACGGGAAGCGAAGTTGTTCTTCGTGCCGATATGCGGCGGATTCTTTTTAGAGGCCGAGAGACGCCGGTGAAAACGGAACAAGACATTGCCAGTCAAGTCTGAGCTATTTATTCGTCTACGTATTAGTTATTCAAGATATGCATTATTCAAGACATGCATTATTCAAGACATACATTAGTTATTCAAGATATGCATTAGTTTTTCAAGATATCCAACAGTTTTTCAAGATATCCAGCAGTGTTTCAAGATATGCATTAGATATTCAAGATATGCATTAGTTATTCAAGATATGCACTAGTTATTCAAGATATGCATTAGTATTCAAATTATATCATACTGTGATAAAAGTAGTCCAGCACCAGTTCTCTTCAGAAGTCCCCTTTCCATGATCTGAGTGACTATGGATTTGGAAAAGACAGAAGACTGTGGGCCACCTTGTTTCCGAGATATTGTCATCCACCATGCTTTGTCGTGATTCGACTTACGTCTACTCCTACGTCTACTCCTACGTCTACCCCAATTCCTGGACTCTGACGCGAATCGGGTTGGCGTTCAGAAGGGTCAAAATGGCAGCCTCGTCCATTCAAGTAAACTAGTTATATCATTATCTTGGTGCCGCTAGCCCGCAACAAAGGTGGTAGAGGTATCGTTCCACACCTTCGAATCCTTTTCCAAAAGTATCAAGGTGTTCTGGACGCTCAGCTCATCCATTCCAAGGCGATTTGCAACATCAGCGCAGCTCAACCCAGGCTCTTGGTCCGGCAGAATACTCAGGACCTTGTCAGTAACTGTAGAGTCCACAAAAAGATCGTGGCTCTCAGCAACATTGGCAGGATTCGCCGACGACTCTCCGCTTGTTGCACCTTTGGTGCCGAAGGGCTTGACACCCGTGTAGTGGAGGTGCTCGCGCAACGCGCACATTTCGTGGTAAAGAACGTACTGCAAATCGATGCTTTCATCGACGTTGAGAATAGTGAACCGCCGTCGGTTGTTGAAAACTCTGAACTGGCCATAGAGTGCCACGTATTTCCCGATCTCGAATTCTGGTTTCTGGTCCTCGTTGTTGCTCAGCCAGAACGTCGTCTCCATGGTTCCGGTTATGTCTCGGATAGTGATGACCAGCAGGCCCTTTTTCTCGGACACCTGCGATATTGTTCCGACCAGGCGGACGTGATCCAGTGGGGCCCCGTCTACAAAAGTGGCGGAATCTCCCGCGGGCTCGTTGGCGTCGAGAGCTTGCTTGATTGTCAGCGACCGGACGCTCCAGACACGCTCGTCTGAGGAAAACCCATTCGAACCGCCTTGACTCCCGCTCCCGGAAAGCATGAATCCCCCTTCACTCTCCATGGTTCGAAAGGCGCGTCGTAACAGTAAACTAATTACCCGTGGCGCTTTGTTATTTGGGACGCGTCCTAATTAGCGTTAGTCAGCAATGCCATGTCGCGGCTGTCTGCAGGTGGTGCGGCGCTACTGGTAACATGGTCAATTTGTATCTATAATATAGCGGATTGCGGCAAAGTACTTGGGATCCCCAGGACAGAGCGATCTGGCAAAAGTGCGCTTGGACGACTTGGACGACTCGCCTAGATGATAAACTGGAGGTTCATGTCGATAGGGTGGGAGGAGCTCAGCTGGGGCTTTTGGCTAAACTTGCCCATCATCACATCACGCACGTTGTTTAGCAGCGAGAAGTAACTCTGGTTAGGGTTCTGGGCCATCACTGTCAAGAACGAGAACGACATGGCACCCGCGTTCACGCCGCCTTCGTTGGCGTCGGCAGACGTCTGGTCGTCTTTACAGCCCGAGAAAGAAATCACATCCGCGGGAGAAAAGTTCATCTGGCGAGCTCTCTCGGAGCCAGAGTCGCCAATGGCAACGCGGCTCACGACGTTCTTGATAGACGAGAACGCGCCGCCTAGATCGCCACCCTCGTACGACATGACCGCGTTGAACAGACCTTTTCCGGCGTCCTTGTACATGTTTGGCTGCTTGATAACCCCCTTGGTGCTGTAGACAAAGGGAAGATCCAGCGCAGTACCCGAGTGGCACGAGTCAAAAAACGCAGTAAGACGGCACCCGGGAGGCAGCGGCCGGACCATGATGGCATGCATGTCGTCATCCACAATGTGGCCCGCAACTTCGTAGTCAACTGGGTAGATCACCTCGTCGTATCCATCGTCCTCGTCCCCGTTGAGGTCGGCAGTGACGCCGCCGTGGCCAGAATAGTGGAAAAACAAGCAGTCGTTGGGCCGCGCGTTGGCGACCAGCCACTGCATAGCCGAGATAATATTCGCCTTGGTGGGGATCGCCCGAGGGTTGTTTTGGTCGTCGGTGAGGACTACCGTGTCTTCGGGGCGGTACCCGCAATTACGCTGCAGGTAATTGGACATCGCGTGCACGTCGTTGATACAGCCGTTCAACTGGCTCTTGGTGCCGTAATAGTTGATGCCAACCAACAGCGCCTTCCGTCTTCCTGTGTTGTTGGAGTATTGAAAAGAGCCCATACCATTGCCGAAAGATTGCGGCGCCTGGGGCGGCATGTGACTGCCAGGCCCTCCCGGAGGTGGGCCCTGATTGTAGCCGCCTTGATAGTTGCCTGGAGGAGGTCCGTTGAAAGACATTCTGGTAGTTCGCGACAGAGAAGCTGTGCTATCTAAGCGCGCAGGGGTTCCCCGCCTACAGAAACACTAACGCTGACACAACTTACTTACAGCAACCGGGCGTGTAGCGCAGTGGTAGCGCGTGAGCTTTGCATGCTTAAGGTCTCCGGTTCGATCCCGGACTCGTCCAAACTTTTTTTGGTCAGGCTGTCGGGGTCTGCTTTGTGTTCTGTACTATAATACAAGCCGTGGGTGCCTGTGTTTTTTGATCTCACCCGTATCATATATCATATCGGAGATATCCTACTGACTAAACCTGTCTGGGTGTCAGCGCGGTGTCTCCAGATGGCAGAAGAAAAGGAAGAACAGCGCCCGGTCGGAAAGAACGCGGTCATAGTTCACCCGCGGCAGAGGAATAATCCTGTGATAAACTACATCAAGCAGGTTCCCATCGTATTTGACGAGACGATCAAGCCGGACTTCGTCACGGGCGCCACATCCTGTGTGCTCTTTCTCAGCTTAAAGTACCATAAGCTGAAGCCAGAGTACATCTACAAGCGCATGTCACAGCTGGGCCGTGACTTTGAGTTGCGCGTGCTGCTGTTGCACGCTGATATAGAGAACCCGTCGGACGAAATACGGGACCTTACCAGCACCTGCATCCACCACGACTTTACAATGCTTGTTGCCTGGAGTGTACAAGAAGCCGGCGCATACATCTCGGAGCTCAAGAAGAAAGAGAAGGTGTCGCTGGGCGCGCTCCGGGCCCAGACTAAGAAAGAGTACAATCAACAATTGGCAGAGGTGCTCACAAAGGTTCGGGGCGTCAATAAGACCGACGTCCGCGCCCTGTCGAGAAAGTTTGGGAGCTTTCGAGATATTATTCGGTCGGCCAGCCAGGTCAAAGACTTGCAAGGCTGGGGTCCGGCCAAAACACAGAGGTTCACCGAGGCGATTTCCACGCCTTTTGGCACAGATGATCCCTACGCCGCCCGTTTTGTGGGGAATCCGGAAAAGGCAAAGGAGTCGGCTCGGTGATTGCTGATTGCTACATTTCAACTATATGCACTGCACCGCGAGGAACAACCGCCAGGAACAACCGCCCGAAGCTACCGCAACGAACAACAAGGAACAACCACAACGGAACCACCAGTCGACACTGGCACCAGGGACTTACGGGTTCGCTTTGCAAACTGACTATGACAAAAATACCAACGCCTCGCCTTTAAACCTATGTTACACTACACAAGTTGACTCCTCCCTAATTTGGCGTGGCCTTAACTAAGCGCCGCTCAGAACTGCAACAGTTGCGAGGGGCGAGTTGCGAGGTGTGAGGTGAGATGAGAAGCCGAGAAGGGGACAATGATCGGTGGCACGTGAATCCGAGCTTTGGTCTGGGTGTCTGGGGTCCCCTGGTACCTGCGAGCGACTGCTGGGCGTGCCTGGCCACCTGCACGGGGCTCCAGTTCCTCGCTGGCATGGCCCTGTGGTGGCTCCCGGGCAGAAACCCGCCAGTAACAAGATCACGATGGCAAAATAGGGGAGTGAAACTTTTTGGCGCGCTCTCAGGCACATACTTGATGTTTTTCGCTGTTATGGAAGGGCTGCGTTTGGCTTTGCCCTACGACCCGTGGGTCGAGGATGCGCGCGCCGCACGTCGGCGGATGCCGGCCCAGGGCATCTGGTCTACGTGGTTTGGGCCGCGGGGCTACAAAGCCGTCCCCTTTGAGGAGTGGCGCGAGAGGCTGGTGCTCAGGTCCTCGGGTATGGATCCACGAAGAGTTGCCCTCATTCAAAAAGAGATTGAGCGCATGACCCAAAACCAGGAACAACTACAGCTCCGCAACCGTGAGATGGGCAACAACATCCTCGCTCAGATTGCGGCGGGCGAGTTTCACCACGAGCCCATCGGTGGGGATGACCCCGTGGAGGTCGATGAGGACATTGACGTGGACAAACTCGAGTTCCAGGAGCTGGACCACTGGGCGCGGTTTGGCCACATCGCACCGTTCAACCTGGTCATCATACCGCCGTCCAGGGGTTCCGTGGACGCGAATGCGAGTTCAGGAAATATCACGGTCCACATGTCCTACGCTCCTGTTCCAGAAACGGTCCCAAAAATCTAGCATCACCAGCAACCAGCTGTCTTCCTGTACATAATAATGTGGTGTTCGCGGCCTGCGATTGTTGCAGGGGCTGTGCAAGCTCAATGGTTACTGTGCTACGGTGGCCGTTGCCGAGGATCGGTCAGCCGCTGTATGAACGCGACATGTTCGGTATCAGACTAGTCCAACGATTGCCGCCCACTACATTTTTATAAACGTTAATATTTGCAAATCAAGTTTCACTTCCCAGAGCATCGTCGTCCAGGGACGGCCAAGGCCGCCGACAGCCGCGTAAGCATCATGTACCCCACACTTTTGGGTTCTGACTTTTGACACTTGTCGGTGACTCCCAACAATGGAACGCGCAGTGCTTCATATCCGTACGAGGATGCGCACATTGAGCCCGTTGATTCAGGGCACACGCAGCTACAGTGCCGCGTCCGCGGTCAACGCAGTCAAGTTCGGAAATGCGCCATTCCTTGCCAGCTCAAGCAGTCGTGCACTGCAGGCCCCGGGGCTTCCGGAGCGGGCTGCCAAGGGGCCCGTTAAGCAGATGAACCTATATCATGCCGTCAATGATGCGCTCCGCACTGCACTTGAGACCGACGAGTCGGCGATTGTGTTCGGTGAGGACATAGTGTTCGGGGGTGTTTTCCGGTGCACCAAGGACCTCCACCAGCAGTTTGGCGACGGCCGCGTGTTCAATTCTCCGCTCAGTGAACAAGGCATCGTAGGGTTCGGTGTAGGCTATGCGGCAATGGACAAGACAGCCATTGCAGAGATACAGTTTGCCGATTATGTATTCCCTGCGTTTGACCAGCTTGTGAACGAGGCAGCCAAGTACCGGTTCCGCTCGCACACGTTTAATTCTGGAGGTCTCACTGTGCGCATGCCGTGTGGTGCTGTGGGCCACGGCGGGCTCTACCACTCGCAAAGCGGTGAGGCCTTCTTTGCGCACTGCCCTGGTCTGCGGGTAGTAATTCCCCGGTCGCCGCTGCAAGCAAAAGGGCTACTCCTAGCGGCGATCCGCAGCAAGGACCCAGTGGTGTTTCTTGAACCAAAGATCCTTTACCGGAGCAGTGTTGAGTATGTTCCAGAGGAAGACTATGAACTTCCCTTAGACAAGGCAGAGGTTATCCAGCAGGGGACTGATGTGACGATTGTGTCTTATGGCACACAACTTTACGTCGTCTCCAAGGCTGCTGAGCTGGCTAAAAAGGAAGGAATCTCGTGTGAGATCATTGATCTCCGCACAATTGCCCCGTGGGACCGTGAGACAGTTATGAACAGCGTCAAAAAAACTGGTCGCTGCATAGTGACGCACGAGGCCCCACGAACTGGTGGCATAGGTGCTGAAGTGGCTGCGGAAGTTCAGCGGCTGGCATTTTTGAGCCTAGAAGCCCCAGTACTACGCATTACGGGCTGGGACGTTCATCATTCCCTTGCATTCGAACCCTACCAGATCCCCGACGTCACTAGGATTTTGCATGGGATTCGAGAAACTGTCAATTACTAGATGAGCAGTGTACAACCCTACAGGATACATCCCAAGTTCCATTCACAAGATGTCTAGACGGACTCATTGCGCCTGCATCGCACCGGGGTCAGCTTGTGGTATTTAAAGTGAAAAACAACGCTGGTTGACGAAAGCTTTGCGCCGTCCATGCCTCCTGCGCCCCTAATCCAGGCCATGTGTCGCAGCCATTGCCCGACGAGGGATGCGACAGAGATTTATCGATGTCGACGACTCGTTCGAAACCACTAGTTGCAGACAATTGATAACAGATAACAGATTCCCTGGATCACAAAGCTAGCCGGCAAAGCCGCACAAATCAGGAGTAAAGTTTTGATAGCAGATTCTCGAGATCACAATGCTAGCCGGCAAGGTCGCACAATCAGGAGCCATTCCATTGTTTGGATCAAGAGGCCCCTAAAGTTGGTACTTTACGATCTTAGATATAGTTCTTTGGCAGCGGTAGGCTTTTGCCAGATTTTTGAAGCCTTCTGAAACCGCCCTGCCTTACACCAGCTCACGTGTTACAATTTTTGTTTTTTGTACCCAACCCCGGAATCGTGTCACATTGATCGCATGTGTCTGCCAATACTGTCAAACACTAGATCAAGTCTGCTGATCTGATAATACGTCAATATGCACGGCTGGATCAATTTGTCAGGGAGGGTTTTGCCGAAGGGCCGAAGCTGCAGCCCTACCGGTTCCTTACCCGGTCTATCATGAGACCATGTCCAAACACGGCTACAGCAGACCTGCCACCGAGGGTGCCAGCAGCCCAGGAACTGTAAATAGTGATCTGTCTGTAAAAATATGGCTCCCGACTACCAAAATTCCGTAGTGACCACTCTCAGACCAGAAAGCCTCTAGTAGTGGCTGGCGCCTGCCACCATCGGGCAACTCCAGAACGGCAGAAGTGCGCTATCAAGGGGACCACAGTGCATTCAAGACGCCTATTCCGCATGCGATGATACCATCTAGTGCCCAGTGCCCGGCCGGGCTGCCAACCCGTCGTTTTGCCGACAATGCACGCTGCATATATTGTGCATCAGTCGGGCATAAACTGGTGGAGGAAGTGAGCGCAGAGAAAAGCGTCCGTCTTAGCTGTCAAACAGATATTTCGAGTAGTTACACTTCCAGTATACGTTGACATCCCGGAGCTATAGATGCTAGTATTTTCACTGCTTTCAGACTATCTGTTAGAGCCGACAAGCCTAACCCCGACTCTGCAGGCTCAAGCTGGATTAGGTAGCTTATGGAAGAATTCATGCAAAAAAACGTAACATACTCCCAGCTGATTGGCCCTCAAACGAAAACAACTTGATCTAATGTTTAGTCATCTGGTGCTATTTAATATTTTGCATCCCCCCCCCTCAAAATTTTTCTTAACCGTCCGGTGTTTCTTCCAGTCTCACAACACAAGACACTAGTTTCTGCATAACAGACACTAGCCTTTGTGTAGCAGTTGCCGTTTGTGATAAGGACTTATTTTGCGATAGGTTAGGACACCAGTTTGTGACAGGTCAAGATGAGCGAAGATCAGCATCACGAGCCACAGGAAGTCAAGGCCGAGGTGCCTGACGAGAATTTGGATGAGTACGCCAACCTCGTGCGGTATGTAGCGACGTACCGGGACGCCAACGAAGCTGCGGCCGAGAAGGCGGCAGAGGACGATAATGCCGAGGAGAAGGCACCTCCCAAGTGGAAGTTCTGGGCCAAGAAGAAGACAGGCCACGCCGGCTTCCAGATCCCCGAGTCCTGGCTGTCCACAGACATGAAGACTGGTTTGGACTCTCACGAGGTGGAGGTCCGCCGCAAGAAGGTCGGCTATAACGAGCTGAGCTCCGAGCACACGAACTTTTTCGTCCAGTTCCTCGGGTACTTCCGGGGCCCGATTCTGTACGTTATGGAGATCGCCGTGTGTCTCGCCGCGGGTCTTCGTGACTGGGTCGACTTTGGTGTCATTATCGGTATTCTGATGCTGAACGCTTTTGTTGGTTGGTACCAGGAGAAGCAGGCAGCTGATGTTGTTGCGTCGCTGAAGGCGGACATTGCTATGCGTGCCATCGTTGTGCGCGACGGCCACGAGCAAGAGGTTCTTGCCCGCGATGTCGTTCCCGGTGACATTGTTGTAGTTGAGGAGGGCTCTGTGGTTCCCGGTGATGCTCGCGTCATCTGCGACTACGACAACCCCCAGGGCTACGCCGAGTACCTTGACTACATCAACAGCGACCTTTCTGCGGCCGCCAAGGATGTTGAGCACGAGGATGACGACGAAATAGAGGATAACCACGGTCGCAAGCAGGGCCACCCCATCATCGCTGTGGACCAGTCTTCGATCACTGGTGAGTCTCTTGCCGTTGACAAGTATATGGCGGACATGGTCTACTACACTACTGGTTGCAAGCGCGGAAAGGCTTACTGCGTTGTTACCGCCACTGGTATCGACACCTTTGTTGGTAAGACTGCTGCTATGGTGCAGGGTGCCAAGGACCAAGGCCACTTCAAGGCCATTATGAACTCTATTGGTACTGCATTACTGGTGCTGGTTGTGTTCTGGATTCTGGCCTCGTGGATTGGTGCCTTTTTCCGTCACCTTGATTTCGCTACCCCTGAGCACAGCTCCAACAATCTCTTGCATTATGTCCTTATTCTTCTTATTATCGGTGTCCCCGTCGGTCTGCCCGTCGTTACCACCACCACCTTGGCTGTCGGTGCTGCATACCTTGCCGACCGCAAGGCCATTGTGCAGAAGCTGACTGCTATCGAGTCCTTGGCTGGTGTCGACATTCTGTGTTCCGACAAGACCGGTACTCTTACCGCCAATAAGCTTTCTATCCGCGAGCCGTTTGTTGCAGAGGGTGTTGACGTTAATTGGATGATGGCTGTTGCGGCTCTCGCGTCCTCCCACAACATCAAGGCACTTGACCCCATCGACAAGATCACACTTCTTACGTTGAAGCGCTACCCCAAGGCGCTTGACATTATGCAGCAGGGCTGGAAGACTATCAAGTTCACTCCCTTCGACCCTGTCTCGAAGCGTATCACTGCTGTGTGCGAGCTCAACGGTGAGATCTACACCTGCGCCAAGGGTGCACCCAAGGCTATCCTTGCCCTGACCAACTGCTCTCCTGAGCAGGCTGCCCTTTACAAGGAGAAGGCCCGTGAGTTCGCCTCTCGTGGTTTCCGCTCTCTTGGTGTCGCCGTCAAGAAGGGTGATGAGGATTGGCAGCTCCTTGGTATGATCTCTCTGTTCGACCCGCCCCGTGATGATACTGCCCAGACCATTGTCGAGGCCCAGCACCTCGGTCTGTCTGTCAAGATGTTGACTGGTGATGCTCTCGCTATCGCCAAGGAGACCTGTAAGATGCTCTCCCTCGGTACCCGTGTCTACAACTCCGACAAACTTGTCAACGGTGGCCTCACCGGTGCTCTTCAGCACGATCTTGTCGAGAAGGCTGATGGTTTCGCTGAGGTCTTCCCCGAGCACAAGTACCAGGTCGTCGAGATGCTCCAGGATCGTGGTCACCTTACCGCTATGACCGGTGACGGTGTCAACGATGCACCTTCTCTTAAGAAGTCTGACTGTGGTATTGCCGTCGAGGGTGCCACTGAGGCTGCTCAGGCCGCTGCTGATATCGTCTTTATCGCCCCTGGTCTTTCTACTATTGTCGACTCTATCAAGGTCGCTCGTCAGATTTTCCAGCGTATGAAGGCATACATCCAGTACCGTATTGCCCTGTGTCTGCATCTAGAGATCTATCTCGTCACGTCTATGATCATCATCAACGAGACTGTCCGTGTCGAGCTCATTGTCTTCACTGCCCTATTCGCTGATCTTGCGACTATTGCCATCGCTTACGACAATGCTCACTATGAGCCTCGTCCTGTCGAGTGGCAGCTGCCCAAGATTTGGATTATCTCCTCTATTCTCGGACTCTTACTTGCCCTTGGTACCTGGGTTATGCGTGCTACTCTCTACCTGCCCAACGGTGGTTTCGTTCAGAACTACGGCTCCGTCCAGGAGATTCTCTTCCTTGAAATATCACTTACTGAGAACTGGCTCATTTTCGTCACCCGTGGTGCCCAGACTCTTCCTTCTTGGGAGCTGGTTGGTGCTATCCTTGCTGTCGATGTTATTGCCACCGTCTTTGCTCTCTTTGGCTGGCTCTCTGGTCCTGGCTCTACCCTTGACACCAACCCTAAGGACCTGTGGAACGAGACTACCGACGGCTGGACTTCGGTTGTTACCGTCGTAATCATCTGGCTCTACTCCTTCTTCGTCGTTATCATCATTGCTGTTGCTGCCTTCATCCTCAACCGGATGCCCTTGTTGGCCGACCTTGGTCGTGCCAAGCGCAACAATGCCGACGCCAAGCTGGAGAACCTCATTGGCCGTCTCTCTCGTCTTGCGATTGAGCACGAGCATGACGACGTTAACGGCAAGTCTCGCTTCGTCATTGCTAACAAGACCAGCGCCGCTGAGGAAATGGACTAATATATACCTTCCACATAGCTAATCATCGGGCGTTTTTAGACTAATCATGCGTTAAAGTAATAGCGGTTTTAAACGAATCTTCGTTACCAATGTTCCAGGAGAAAGTTAGCCAGGAGCCCGACACCGTTTTGAGAAGGTCAATTGACGCGTCCGTTGTATGGTGCATCAGAGCGTCACGAGACTACTGCAAAACTGGGCTAGTTTTTCCGACGTATCCAGACTACGCCGATTGGGTGGTTAAGGACACACTAACCTAGCAAATAGTCGAGGTCTATGGTGTCATTCATAATGCGAACGGTGCCCGCCTCGTGTTGTACCGTTGCTGCACGTTGAACGCGGCGCAATGACTTGAGCTCGCCACCTTCCTCGTTAAGGACGAACCATGATTCTGGCTGCTGCTTATGATAATGAGGACAGTAAACATCTCCGTGTGGCCTGATCTCGACGCTGTTGCAGTCGCGTGGTTCATTAAGCTTTGGTATCTTTTCGAATGCTTTTCTAAATGCACCCTGCTTCTTATGAGGTACACGTAGCTCCCTTCCATCATCGGGCGTCGCGTCCTTTATTGTCTTTTTGCTCCGCGTGTGCCATAAGCCAGGCAGCACGCGAAGCATATTGTCTGTAGGTAGACAACCTTGCTTGAGACACCGCAAGACCTTGATAGTGAGAACCACAGGCTCTACAAGGGCTAGCTCTGCAGCCGTGTCGATCATGGCCTGCATGATACGAATGGCCTGGTCAAGAACGGTTACTGTATCTTGAATATAATCTTCAATTGGAAGCTCAACGCGAGACATCCTTGCCTGGAGTAAGAGAAATGCTTTGACATGAGGGTTCACCATGTCCAAGCCGAGAGCATTTCCGTGGTATGGTACCCGCGTTGACAGCTCCTCGTTGAGTAGATCCTCGTTGTGACGAATCGCCAGTTCGTCGTATTCGGTTGCCAGCGCAACGCACTGCAAAATCTCGGAAACCCCCATGCACGGCTTGAGCATATCCAGAAATGTTTTCATAGTCTTGCGACTGAGGTAATAGAAACTCGATATCTTCAAGAATGGGGTAGGCTTGAGTTTCTCGCCTCTGATAAGACAGTGGGAGTTTTCAAGATCCTCGAGACACTTCTCCACTCGATTAACTAACCACTCATCCACGTTTTCGGCACCATAGTATGTTGGGTTGGCGTGTATTCTTCGGTAGAGGAAAGTCCATGACAAAAAATCCAAAACTCCTTGCTTGGTCTGTATCGTTCCCGCACTGATCTCGGCGCCGATGTGATCCTCTAGAACCTTGTGCAGCGACGACTCGACTGGAAATCCAATGTTCAAAAAGTATTTGTAGAAGGATTTTGTCGAGTTTTTTGTAAAAACCCGTGCCACACCGCTCGTGTCGTATGCCGGCCTGCCCGCTCTTCCCATCATTTGAAGAACGTCAGTGAGGTCCATATCTCGGTATTTGTTGATTTTTGAGTCAAAAAACTGAGTGCCTTTTATAACAACATGATATGCCGGAAGATTTACACCCCAGGCCAGCGTGGAGGTTGCTATCAGTATTTGCACTTTATTAGCAGCAAATAGCTCATGGCTGATTCTTCGGTCACTCTCGACGAGGCCAGCATGGTGTATAGCGATTCCGAACTGTAGCGAAAGTCTCAATGTCTCGTCTTTTACTTGCGACAGTACACTTGCAAGCTCTTCTTCCCCAAGATGCAGAAACTGCTGGGTATTATCTTCATTTCCACACATATGAATAAAGTCTTGTGCAGTTAACCGAGTCTGTCTTCGCGAAGGAACAAATACCAGGGTGGGCTTGTTCCACGCGTGCCTTTTGATAGACATAAAAGCAGGTTTGTTCATGGACTTCATCAGTGGGCAAAATCCTATGTTATCGGGAAACCCGTCAATGTACATTTCCAAGGGAACTGGGCGGACCGACGACGGAAAATTAAAGAGCCCAGCATTACTTTGAACACCAAGCCAACTGGCCATGTCACCAGGGTTAGCCACAGCTGTGGACATGCCCATAATCCTGATGTGACGGCCGGTCTTCTGTTGCACGAAATTCATTCGGCTCACAATCATCTCCAAAGTCGCACCTCTATCGCTGGCCAACAAATGCACCTCGTCAAGGATAATGAGCGACACTTCTTGCACAAACTTTCGCGCCTGCCAGTTGCGACTGACACCGTCGAATTTCTCGGGCGTAGTAATGATAATGTCTGCCTTCTTAACGTCCTCTGCACGAGGATTCGTATCACCTGTCATTTCGACCAAACGAAGATTGGCTGCCTTGCAGATTCCTGCCCGCCAATCTGCCATCCTCTCCTTTACTAAAGCTTTCATCGGTGCAACATAGACGACTTTGCTCCCGGGTCTGTCCCTCAATGCTGCCCACAGTGCAAGTTCACAGGCCACGGTTTTTCCAGACCCCGTGGGAGATCCCAGTAGAATGGAGGTTTTATCATTGTAGAGGCTGTGGAAGCACATGGTTTGCATGGGGTTAAAATAAAGGAACTTGCTTTGATACCACTGTTGGAGGTTGGCATTCTGTAACGCGGAAACAGGTAGGGGTCGAAGTTTGAGTAGCTGGGTTTGAATCGGATGTGCCTGCGGTTTTATAAGATGCTTGAAAGAAAGCGCCGTGCAGCTTTCTGACCCCAGCCACCTATCACTAAATACCCGGAGTATCAATTGATCTGGTGCGGGGTCGCTGATTGGCACAGCAAAGTCGACTGCAACGTGCATCTGGTGATTCTTTCTCGTGAGCACGACTTTCTCAGAATGAAGGATTTCAGATCCCTCGTCATCGTTCTGCACCCATACCCAGAAGAGCTCTGATGATCCATGCACCTTGAAATCCCACACAAAATCCCCTACAAGCTTTATGCAGATGCGGACCACCTTTGAGGTTATCGGTTGTATGTCTCCATCCAAAATGGTCAAAAGAGGGAACTTCGAAACAAGGCTCTGTATGCGGGACGCCATCCCCATGTTATGAACCAGATCACCCAGTTCTTGTTTGCTCATGGTTTTCATGTCCTCTACAAGGGGTTTCTTTGCTTGGAGTTGTTTGGAGATGGGTAGCTGGAGATCAAACTGCAACAGAGGCTGATCAGACGGCCACAGCCTATGCTGAGCGGCCTTGTCGAAATCTAGAAATGTAGCTGCCAATCTCCCCCACCTGCGGCCTAGACAGATCAAGAAAAATGCCCGTGCAATTCTCACAAAATTTTGAGCAACGTAATTCGAGTCTGAGGACAAAGAAGTGTCCTTTATGGGTAATCGAGAGATATAACTTTGTATCAGAGCACTGGTTTTCCCCTCTGGTGTTTCCATTCCCACCTGTATTGGTAGATGTGCCTCTCTCTCCATAATCTCGAGCTCCTCTATCTCTTCTTTACGGGTTTTGATGGCGTCAAATTCCCCGCACCTTGCGATAGTTGCTAGCGCTTTAGCTTGGGTGGTGTCTGGATGCGTGTACTTGTTAAGAACTTCCACGCTTGTGTTCAACAGGTAAAAGTCACTTGCAATGCGTCCAAGATCTTTACTGCTGAATGACTCTGTCTTGTCATCGTACACGATCATTTGTACCTCCTGCAGTCTGTGTGCAGCATCCACGATGAGCTTTCTACGTTGGCTCCCTAGGTAGGGGTCGTCTTGCACCTCTGTCAATTTGAGCCCATACTTTTGCGGAGCCTTCCTCATTCGTACAAATAAGTAGGTATATCCAAGCCACTGGATCCCTTCCTCGACATTTGTGACAGTTCCTAGTGAAATTTCGGCATTTAAATTATCCGGTATTTTGCCTGCCAACCGTGATTCAATAGGGAACTGGTTGGTGATGCGCGACAAGTAGTGAGCAAGTCGGTCGCGGGTAGTACACAGGATACCTGTACCGACTTTTTCGAATTGCGGCCGACCCGCACGGCCAAAGATTTGAATAACGTCAGATATTCCTAGGTCGACAAACCCACCCTGTTTGGCATCATACACTTGTGTTCCTTTAATTATGACCACGGCTGCCGGAAGGTTGACACCCCATGCAAGGGTAGCTGTGCAGCACAAGACATTTATCGCCCCGCTCAAAAAAAGCTTTTCCGATAAGTTTCTTTCAGCTCTTGACATACCCGCATGGTGTATTCCGAGGCCATAGTCAAATATCTCGCGCATATCCTTGTTTTTAAAATTAGCCATCTCGCGTTCAAACCGGCTTTTGTTGGGAGCTTCAAAAAGGTCGAGATCGTTCTCTGTGAGCGCTATATTTTTGAGCGTCTGCGCTGTTTTAAACGTGTCCTTTCTCGAGTGTACGAAAACCATCACTTGGTGGCCCTGGCTCAGTTGCGCTGCGAGCTTTTGGTAACAGACTTTGTCTAGGTTTTCCTGTGCCTCGCGGCTGCCAGCTTTACCATTGACACCAACAAACACTTGCTCTAAGGGGACCGGCCTGAAAGAACTATCGAAAAAGAAGAGACCCTTTTGGGGGTTCACCTTTAAGAACTCCGCTACGTCAAGGAAGTTTGGGAGCGTGGCAGAGAGTCCCACGATTCGTATCATAGATTGTGAAGATTCAACCTGTCTCAGAGTCCTGGCCACTAGGGACTCTATCACCGCACCGCGTTCCTCGTGTAGTAGGTGTACCTCGTCGATGATGAGGAGCTTGACTAGGGTCGAAAGACTGTCGTCGTCACTTGGTTTGCGGGTCACAACGTCCCACTTTTCAGGCGTAGTCACGATAACCTGGGTATCCCTGATTTCTGCTCTTGTCAGTTGCATGTCGCCCGTCAGCTCTCTGACGCGAATGCCGAGCCAGCCCAGGCGTGAGCTCGCCTTTTCGACAATTTCAGCAGCTAGCGCCTTCAGAGGCGCAACATAAACAATCTTGAACTTCTCGTGGTGTACTTTGTAGACATCATCCAGATTTTCGCTAAACTGTCGGATGGTGTTGAGCATCGTGATTATGGCGACGTCCGTTTTACCTGCTCCCGTGGGCGCGCAGATAAGCATGTTCTCGTTGGTTTCGTATCCCACAGGAAATACCAACGATTGCATTTTGTTCAAGGTCTTGTATCCGGAAAATGTCGTTTGGCATAGTTCGTCTAATTCTGATACGGCAACTAGACGCTTGGGATGAAAAGATGTGTCCATTATCGGTGCCGGGATATCGACCTCCTCGTACGTGCCATAGTTCGTAGTCACCGTACCTTCTGGCAGCGTGTACTTGTTTCCGAGTAGGCTGAGCGTACTGCCGCCATCCCCTTTTCTGTAGACATGTGGATACCGAGGGTCAGTGTGCACGGGCTGCAGTGCGGCGGCGAGCTGTGCTTGTTTTTCTTGGTTCTCCTTCACAACTAGATCTCTCTGGGCTTTCGTGAGCCCTATTTCTTCGGCAGCGGAAAACGCTGTCGCTAATGTCTGTCTTTCTTGGAGCAGCCGACCCACAAACTCGAGATTTTCGAACCCAAGCGTATCGACGAGTGCAGATTGCAGCACCTCTTCGTTGGTCTCTTTGCATATGATCTCTTTTACGGCGCTCTCCATTTGACTTTGCGGGATACTTGCCCCTGATGCGGCGATTTTACCAATGCCCTCGCCGAACCAGTTCGTATCCTCAGCTCCAATTTCTTCTTGATCGCTTTCACTTTGAGTCTCGTCGGAACTCTCGTATATAATTGGGTCATTATCTATGACTAGGTCTACCTCTGGCACCTTGCTAGGCAGTGCGAGCCTCGCAAGGTCGCCTAGAAACTTATCCATGCAAATTACTAACGACGATTCAGCTCAAAAAAACGACGCCTAAGCGGAAGCGAAAAGAAAAACTAGGAAGTAAACTAATCGTGAGCATTGAAATTTAAGGAGAATAAGGCCAAGCCCTCCCTTTTTGGTTATCAACATTTAAGTGTTTTTTGTCACTTTAAGATCGCTTCCACAATTCATGTTTGGCTGCCTCCTAGATTACCCCACGACTATCTGAACTGTGTTCTGACTGTGATACGTAATTAATTCACATATGGTGCCCAATAAATATATGCAACAACACACTAGTAACTAGCGGAAAATTCAGGACCTGTCTCCCTTGGACGACGCTATGGCGTCGCACACTTTCGGCTCAAGCCTCTGAAGCGTTTGGTTCCACTTTTCTATGTCGGATCGCACGGTTTCCAGCGTTGCGCTAATGTCATTGACTACGCCCTGGGAAACCGACGCGTCGAAGTGCAATGCTTGCAACGTCCTAAGCCGCGCGATGACGTGGGGAAGGCTCTTTAGGAGCGGCTCGAGCTCGGCAACCTTACTGTACATGCGCGTGACAACGTCCACGCCTGGAGAACCCACCGCTGCGTCCGCAGCAGATCTCATCAATTGCACAGCCTCGTCAACTTCCTCCGGTCTGGACTCAAGAAACCGCAGACTTTGTCGGATGCTAGCGACGATATCCATCAGCGGCGCACTTGCTGGGGACCCACCCACTTTCTTTTCAAGGGCCGAAAGGCGCGACTCAATCCGCGTGAGACGCTCCGCCTGTGCAGGTGTGAATGAGCGCTTCACTTCGGTTTTGAGTGTCTGAGCTGGGGGCACCGCGGCTGGCCCTGGCTCCGGGTCAGTCGAGCGGAAGAGATCGTATAGGCTGCGGTCCAGCGACTCGACGCGCGCATCACGGGTCTCTGATTTCAGCTGCTCAATCTGCTTTGCTATGTACGCGATCCTACCGTCCAGGTTGTCCCCGTACGCCAGCTCTGTGCTGCTAACAAATGCCTCGAGCACTTGGTCGCGAGGCACTTTTTGCGTATCGATATCGGCAGACACTGCCTCCACCGAGGATTCCGGCTCCTGTGTGTCTGGGGCGTCAACTGTGGTCTCAAATACATAGACGCCTGACTCGTCTATGTCCGGTAGCGTTCCCATTGTCGCGTGTAGACGCGAGCGACCACTGTAACGTAAGGACGGTAGTAATGATTAGGCAGCCGACCTTGTCCGCTCATTTTTTTCTTTGACAGACTCGCGGGTGTATGCGGGCTAGCTGAAAATTCGGACCACCGGCAACCAGGCGCGGCGGAATGACCCGCCTACTTTCCCGGACCCGCGGGTTCTTGAATAACATTGCAGAGACCAACAGCCGAATCAATGCGGTGGTCGCGTTACGGGACCCCCGTGATATTCTGAAAGAGGCCGCAACGGACAGCAGATCAGCGCTCCCGTACGCCTATATGATCAAAGACAACTTCTGTACCACCGATCTGCCCACCACTTGCTCCTCCAAGGCACTTGAGAACTACACGAGCCCGTTCGAAAGCACTGTGACAGGGATTATCCGAGAGGCCGGTGGGCTCATCATGGGGAAAGTTAACATGGACGAGTTTGCCATGGGCACTGATAACATGTTCAGCCACTATGGGGCCACGCTGAATCCGCTCTTCGACGTTCCAACGAGCCCTGGCGGCTCATCAGGTGGAAGTGCTGCAGCCATTGCTGCGGGCTACTGTGACGTGGCCCTTGGATCCGACACAGGCGGGTCCGTGCGGCTGCCAGCAGCTTATTGCTCTGTCTTTGGATTCAAGCCGACATATGGTCTTCTGTCTCGGTACGGGCTGGTGAGTTATGCCGAGAGCCTCGATACCGTTGGCATATTATCTAAAAGCATCGCAGCGGTGAAAGATACGTTTCGTGTGCTCAATTGCTTTGACCCTAAGGATCCGACGTCGCTGCGCAATGATGTTAGAGCTGAACTGGCCAGCGTGTCACCCCCGAAGAAAAAGCTCCGAGTAGGCGTTTTGGAGGAAGCCATAATCGACCTGGACGAGAGCGTGAGAAGGGCCTGGCAAGAAAGCCTAGAATATCTTGCCGGTCAAGGACACGAGATCAAGTTGGTGAGCATTCCCCATCTGAAATATGCCCTCCACACATACTTCATGATATCCCCGGGGGAGGCATCATCGAACCTGGCCCGCTACGACGGTATTAGATACGGATATCGGGCTGCAACTGATTCTGATGGGCCGGAAGGGGCTCTGTACAGCGCGACCAGATCAGAGGGGTTTGGTCCAGAGGTTCAGCGCCGGATACTTCTCGGCACGTACAACCTGAGCGCTGACGAGTTTGACGTGCATTTCCGCCAAGCCCAGAAGGTCCGAAGCATGATAGTGAACGAGTTTAATACAGTATTTGCGTCAAAGAACCCAGTTTTTTCCAAACCAGGACTCAAGTGTGGCGATATAGACGTGCTGGTGCAGCCGACAAATCGGGGCATCGCACCATCGTTGGCTGATGTCAAGACAAGAGACCCAGTCGAAAACCACATCAACGACGTTCTCACGGTGCCAGCAAACTTGGCCGGCATTCCTGCGATCACTGTGCCTTGGGCACCTTCTATTGGGATTCAGGTCTGGGGCCAGTATGGAGACGACGAGCTAGTGCTGCACACTGCCGAAGAACTGTCGATGGTTATCCACAGTTCATCATAAAGATGACAAGCAAAGGCATATGAACCGAAACGTACATATACACACTACACTACATACCCATTAGCTTGTCTGAGGTCTACTCTATAATGTTTGCAAAACTGTCCAACTGTGTGTCCAGAGCATCCAACATAGAGCTTCGGTCCCAGTCTGTTCTGTGCTTCCAAACGACATCAGCAAGGGCAGAATAAATAATCTCGAGTTGATCAAGGTTGAAACTCTGACACATTACGATCAGCCGATCAAAAAAGACCGAAACCCTCTCTTGGTCTATGACAAGGGGCTGTCTGTCGATGGGTGTGATCTCAGTGACTTCGACTTCCCGCTCATCCGACTTGACCTCACCATTGGACTTGCTCACAAGATTTTCTTCGGTCGTCTCTACAAGCCCTTTGTCAAGTGGACCGGTACTGGTATCTAGGCCAGCTAGAGGGACCTCGAAAACCGAGTCGTTGAGAGGAACTTGATCTCTCAAGAGCTCCTCCTGCGGGTTATCTTGAAGGTCCGGCATAGACACGTCTTCTCCATTAAGAGAGTCTGTAACGCCAACGGAGGTCGGATTCCCCTTCTCGCGTAATTCCCCATCAACAGTGTCTGTAACGACAGGGGAGGCAGGTTCTTCGCGCAATTCCCCATTAAGAGTCTCGCTAACGACAGGGCAGGTTGGGTTTTCCTGTTCCTCCATGGTCCTGAGCTGCCTCTGCGCCTCTCTACGGCGAAGATCCCTACAGGCCTGCAAAAACGCTGCGTCGTTGATCTCGTCAATCGCGACCTGTGCATTGGCCATCATTTCCGATGACTTGTGAACACGGTCGCGGTCTCCCTGCACCAGAGAATCCGCATGAATGAGCTCCAAATCTTCCAAGAACTGCTTGGGCTCACAATAAAAGCCATTCCACAGCCTATCTTCGACAGTATCCAAATCCATGTTGTAGTACTTTTTACCAGACACGGTCTCGACGATCATATCATCGTCAGTTCGAAGGTACTCATACTCTTGATCGGTGTCTATTCCTTCAAAAAGATGCAAAAGGAGCATATCGTCAATGACGGGTTTGCGGAACCGGCGATATCTGTTTTTGAAAGAGTCCATGAGCACACCAAGCTTGACTTTGAGTTGACTTCGAGTCCGGAGATCTTTTTTCTCTTGGCTCTTCTCATCGGTCTCTGGGTCATTAGATCTGGCAGAGGGGGTCTGGGGAGCCAATGGCAGCTGTTCTAGCTTTCGGGGAGGTCTGTCCCTCACCTCCATAAGCTGGGTGGGAACGCTGAGGATATAGGACCTGAGACTGGTGAAAAATTCTTTTAGTGCCTCCGGTCTTGTGTCAACTTTGAGTAGCGCGGATCCGGTGCTGCTTATCCCGAAAAACTGGACAAGTCGAGGGTCGATCTCCGTGACATCCTCTGATGCTATGGCAACGAGAAGAACTTTATCAGCAGGTGACAGCGCCTTTAACATGGTAAAAAAGGTGGCTTGCAGCTGTGCGCTGACAGCAGCAAATAAAGTTTCAACACTCGGGATTAGGATCACGCATGGCTGACTCTTTTTGGCCTCAGTCAATATCTGAACCAGACTTGCCTCTGGCGTACGCATAGGATCACCGAAAAGGGCGCCTAAATCGATAATTTGACTGGTGACACCCTCGAGGAAGTTTAGGATGGCTGGTCCAATGTACTCCTGTCCCATTCCCTGTTCTCCATAAACTAAGAGTCTTGGACGATGGGTCCTAGCGGCCTTGAAATCGTTTAAACGTTGCTGGTGCTCAAATCCGTAGTCATCACCGCTTTCATGCTGGGCCTCCTCAAGGGCAGACATGGGCTTTGATGTTGGGAAAAGCGTCGTAAGCTTAGTCTTGATATCTTTAAAGCTCTTTTCAAGAAGTGGTTCGACACGCGGTGGGATGGGTTTTGAATCTGATGCAGAGCCTCGGACGCTCGACGGTACTATACGTTCCATCGACTTGATGAAATCCTGGGGCGTGACATTTATGCTCTCGGGTTCGATCAGCAGCTTCTGGCTGGACTTGTAAATTTGCGGGTATCTCCGCTGAATAGCATTCAGAGCTGACTCTGTGCAGAGAGCGCGAAGATCAGCACCACCATAACCCTTTGTCAAGCCTGCAACCCTGTCTATAAACGAACTCTCCAGAGGGGGATCCCATTTTCTAGTCTGGATCTCCAGAATCTTGGCACGGGCGGCCTTGTCAGGGAGGGGAAAATAAAACTCGCGATCGAACCGGCCAGGACGCCGCAGTGCCGGGTCTATACTGTCCGGGCGGTTGGTGGCACCAATCACAACGACCTGGCCGCGGTTATCCATGCCATCCATGAGGGCCAGAAGAGTCGATACGATGGATGCATGTATTTGCTCTTGTTTCGAGGAACGAACAGGTGCCAGACCGTCGATCTCATCAAAAAAAATAATACTGGGCTGCTTCGCCTTGGCCTCTTCAAATAAAACGCGCAGCTGGCGCTCTGCTTCACCAATCCACTTGGATAAGCAATCGGCACCCTTGCGCATAAAAAATGTGATTTTCTTTCCGTCATGGCTGCAGCTCGAAGCTAAAGCACGGGCCATGAGGGTCTTACCAGTACCTGGAGGACCGTGAAATAGAACGCCGCGGGGTGGGGTTATGCCAAAGCGTTTATAAATATCCGGGTACATAAGGGGGAGGGAGACCATTTCCTTGAGCCGATCAACATAGTCGTCGAGGCCACCCACCGAGCTGAAATCGATCTCGGTATCAATTCCGAGAGGATCAGCGTCTGCGGTCGTAGACCCGCCAATCACATTGGTCTCTAGATCGCGGGCTGCTGCTATGGGCTCTGCTGTTTCGGCAATCACATCCTTGATTCCTTCCTTTTTGGGATTGAAGATAGATACGACGTCGTTGCCACCAAACGGGCCATTCACAGCAAACAGCCGGCGAATTGGACCGACCTGACGAGACTTTTTCGCAAATGCCGCCTGGCCAGTCGAGGTTTGGCGTGCAATCTCTTCCAGGGTAGGTGCAGGACGGATTTCATAATTCACGGGCTGACGTGCACGCAACTCGCGCTCAATGCGCATTGGAGATGGTGACCGCAGCTCTCGCAGCTCCTGCCTAATGCTGGCTTCACTTTCGGACATGCTAGGCGAGCGTGGCCGTGACCGAAGTCGCCGTGATGTCCGAAGGGGTGCATGCCGAGGACGTAGACGTGAGCTCCGACCCCGACGGCGTCTGCTCCGCCGGCGGCTAACCACATTGTCGTCCGAGTCGACCACGAACCCGTCGTTTGACAGCTCCGAGTACTCCTCCGCGCTGCTCGACACCGGGGGGGAGGACTCGTCCTCATGGTACTCATCATCCTCATCGTGATCCCTGCGCTTGCCCAGCTTCAGCTTGATGGGAAAGGTCTGGTCCCCGTCTGAGGCTTGCCCCTCCTTGCCGCTCTGATCTGGATCAGGGGGACCGTCCTGTTCGTCCTGTTCGTCCTTGTCGTCGTTGGAGTCTACCAGATGGTTCAGGCGCCGAGACAGCCTAGTCCGGCGGACAAAGGGCTGCTCGATTTCCTCTGCGCTCTCGTCGCTGTCGAAGGCTCTTCGCCGCCGTTTCGACATGACCTGAAGCACACCAGCGCGACTATTAGGTAATGGAGACAAAACCCAAGGAACACTTGGATGAATCGTGTGACATAATCAGAGCCTAGGCGGTCCAGCGAAGAGCAGTGCAACTGGGACCTGACCCCCCCCCCCCCCCCCCCCCCCCCCCCCCCC